>BRXX01000222.1:0-57371 GCA_030267905.1 Triparma verrucosa
AATACCTTGCACCTTTCGTCATCATACCACTATTCATAAACAATCCATTGATGTAAGGAAGTTCGGCGATTCCTTGTTCTACTGGGATTACAACATCAATGTCATTTGGATACGGTTTGGGTGTAATACCAACCTCCTCTTCATGAAGAGCAATCGCCATCGATCCTACCATGTATCCTTGTTCGAATTGGCCGATAATATTTTCCGCCAAACGTTTAAGTTTTTCGTATTCATTTTTATCGGGTGTTCTTCGTTCAGGGCTCTTTTGCCTATGACGCAGCATCAGCCCCGCAAATCACGTATCCGTCCACTCCTACAACGTAATATATTTCCCACTGGGTATAACATATGTCGTCAGTGTAAGTGCCGGAGGCCAGGCTTACAACGTCGCCGTTTTGGATCTTATTCGATCCACCGGAGCTGATGGCGTTCCAAATGTCAGACTGCGAGGAGATGGTCCGAACAGCCTGCCCGTCTGTGCGTGGCAGGACCATTATTGCGAGGAGGAGGAGGCAAAGGAACATGATATAGGAAGGGGAGGTTGCGATGAGGTCCAAATTTTCGTTGCTGGGGAATGAGAAGAAGGAAGTTCGCTGCGTAAAAAAAGTATATACTCCAGGTGGAATTATATAGGCTTAATGTGGCAGGCACTTTATTCCTGTGGCACAAATTATTATATAACAATTAGGACCCTTTTTCACCTCTCTCTTTTCCTCTTTTCAGTTCTTCAGCCGATTTGTCCCAAATGTGGAATTGCTTGCTTCTGAATTCAAAATATGCTCCGCCATTCGCAATTCCGGACCCTCCACCACCAAATTCAAATTAATGGCCGCTCAAGAACGCAACACGCGCCCCGACGAACCCTGGCAACATTACTGAGCGAAAAGCGGACCACCGCGTCAAGTGACATCGAAGCCCTGTCTGAAAGTGTGGCCCTGAACGAATTCAGGGCTTACCTAGACGCCTCGAAGTCACGATCCGCTCCAATTCAATCTTCTCCCTTTGAACTCCCCGCCGCCACCACGGTTCCGCTCCTTCAATCGATTTTTACAACATTTTGGCTCCACTATCACTCGCGTGTCGCCTCCCTCTGTGGAGAGGGTTTCTACACGATCGGCCCCTGTGGCGAGGAGAACCTGAGCGGCGCGGCCCTGGCTCTTGAGGAGGACGACAGCGTCGCTCTGCATTACAGGCATTTGGGAATTAGCGTCTTGAGGGGTTGGAGGCGAAGGAGTGATGGAAAATATGATCAGAAGAGGTAAACCCCCATTCCATCACACACTGACCTTATCTCTTCTTACAGTTCTAATCCCCCTTCGGCAGCTTCGAAAAGGTCGTTCTAGATAGAGCGCGAGGCTACACCGTGTCTTTGTCTGACCCCGTGACTGCCGGCAACCACTGTGCCCTTGGCGGAAACCCCACCGACTTCATCGTCACCTCCACGCTCGCGTCGCAGGCTCCTCCCGCGGTTGGCAGGGCCCTCGGCAACACCCTTGCCCACCACGTCATTAAATCTTCGGACCACCTGACCTTCCCGAAGAAAGGTGAGCTAAGGAATACCATATATTTCCGCAATACAACATACATACATACAATATATTATTTTATATTTGTACTAACTCGTCGCTCTTCGCTCCTCGCTCGTCGCAGCCGTCCACTATGTCACCCTCGGAGACGGTAGCATCAACAATGCCCACTTCCTCGCCGCCCTGAACCTCGCGCGCTACGCCCAGCACAACCGACAGAAATGCCCCGTAGTCTTCGGAATCAGCAACAACGAAATGTGCATCAGTCTGAAGGGCAACAAGTACCTCTCCAACTTCCTTCAATCCGCCGGTGTGCAAGTGTTCGAGTGCGACGGCAACAGAATCGGCGAGGTCTATCAGTCCACGAGGGACGCTGTCGAGTACTCCAGGAAGAAGGGAAGGCCGAGCATCGTGGTCTACAAGGATTTGAAGCGCAGGTTCGGGCACGCGGCCACCGATAGGCAGAACGCTTACCTCGAAGATGAAGTGATCGAGGAGCAGGTGAGAGTGTGCGAGGAGCAAAGTCTCGGAGCGTTCGTCGGCTGTGTATTGGACAACGACGTACAAAACCGATACTTCACACTGCTACATTATTCTAACTAGTCGCTTCGCTCTTCGGCTCACTGCTCCTCGCTTCGCTCGTCGCAGGTGAGAGTGTGCGAGGAGCCAACGTACATGGCCGCGACTTCACACTGCTACATTATTCTAACTCGTCGCTTCGCTCCTCGGCTCGTCCTTCGCTCGTCGCAGCGGGCTGGCGGAAATTTGGAGCGGGCTTGTGAGGACGCCGTCGCGTCAGGGGAAATATCGTGGGACGAAGTCGCCAGGATTTTTGAGGAGGTAGGGGCGACCGTCGAGCATGCATTTGACGAGGCTAGTCAGGAGCCGAAGGTCTCGGAGAGGAAGCAGCAGCTCGAACAGGCGAGCCAGGTAAGCACAAGACCGAGGTCCCATATCAACAGACTTCAATCCTAATTCAAGTCGTCAACCGTCGTTACAACCCTTTTCTCGCAGCCCCGCGTTGAGATCCCTAGACTTCTGCAGGACGCCGGCTACGAGGGCAAAGTCGCTGAGGGCAGGAAAGACATCATGAGGAAGAACATGAACAAGGGTCTGGCGGAACAGGTGAGAGATTAGGATATGCCAACTCAGTAAGGCATCGCTACTTTATGCATCGTACTTTATGCATCGTACTTTATGCATCGTACTTTATGCATCGTATCTATTCTAACCCAACCCAAATCTCATCACAGCTGGAAACAAATCCGAGAGTCGTGTACCTCGGCGAAGACGTCGAACACGGAGGATACTACCTGGTGACTGATTCCCTGGCGAAAAAATTCCCGCGCAGGGTTCGGGATTTTCCCCCAGACGAAACCACCCTCATCGGCGCCGGCATGGGGTACGCCCAGGCAGGCCTTGTCCCGATAGTCGAGATTCCTTACGCCAAGTATTTGGACTGCGGAGCTGACATGTTTTTCGAGGCTTGCGTTAGCAACTGGCTTTCTGGGGGTAAAGCTGGCCTGGGAATGGTCTTCCGGCTGCAGGGATTCGACAGAGGAACTTTCGGAGGCAACTTCCACACGCATAACACACTGCATATGCCCCCCGGAATCGACGTGGTGTGCTACAGCAACGGGGAGGATTACATTAGAGGTTTGAGGGGCGCCGTGAAGCAAGGTGAGCATTCGTGTTTATTTATATTATGAAATTATATATATATATATATATTCAAGTGGGAGTCGCTTCGTTCCCTCGGTCTCGCTAAAGCTCGGGCCTCGCTTCGCTCGGTACGCCGCAAGCGGCTTTCTCGGTCGCTTCGCTCCCTCGGCTTCGCTTCTAACGCTTAATCCACACATTACTTTCAGCCGAGGGTGGAAGGCTGACGATGCTCGTGGACTGCACGGATTTGTTGAACAAGCGCCACCTTGTCGGAAAGGACAAGGGATGGTTGCGCGCCTACCCGGCTGATTCGGGTGAAGCTCTGAGCGTCCACGATGTTAGGGTATACGGGACCAACCCCTCTGGCAGGGGCAAGATCGCGGTCGTTTCGTACGGAAATGGTGTCGTGACGTCGCTTCAGGCAAGGGAAGAGCTCTCGGCCGAGTTGAAGGAGGACGTGGACGTGATAGACTGCATGCTGTTGAGTGAGGCGCCGGACGGGTTGAAGGAGGAGGTGAGACGCTGCGAGGAAAGAGCACCAATTCCGTTTTGCCGCATCACAATTCCAATTCTAACTCGTCGCAGCTCCAAATGTATGACAAGGTCGTCTTCGCTGACATCTGCAAGGAGGGACAGAACCCTTTCTCCGGAATGCTCCCGACCTTGAACAGGACGGTGGACAAGGGTGGCGCCGAGCTGAGCAAGGTGAGAGTGTGTGAGGAACGAAGCGACTAGCTGAGAAGGCGTATGTACTGGATATCGAAGTGCGTGGTCATTACTTAACACTGCTACATTATTCTAACTCGTCGCAGAAGCAGTGGTCTCTCATTGCGGCGTGCAAGACGTACAACCCTCTCGGCAACTTGGTGACCTTTCTGAATGTCGAGGATGTGAAGGCGGCGATAAACGAAATAAACGAGAGATAGACAGTAGACATAGATCGTTTTGAGTAACTAAAAATGTGTGCTTTCAAATTTTCTCCTTCAGAAACCTTTCCCTCTCTTTCTTGAGGGCATTTTTCTGCTCGAGGGCTACGCGATGAATTAGAATAAAGTAGCAGTAAAACCCCGAGTCTTCCATCTCACCTTTCATGTAGTAATTCGATCCGTTCCATGCGCTGCTGAAGCAGATGATGAAGACGAAGCTGTAACGAGAATTGTCCGTTGTTAGAGGGTTGTGTTATATAGAAAATTCATGTGGGGGTTCTCGGTCGCTTCGCTCCCTCGCGCCCTCACCTGAAGTGCGACTTCTTGTGGTGGTAGAAGACGGCCGCCAGCAGCATGGTACACATGGCGAAGACGTAGTGGCAGAGCATGAAGAAGGCTTGCTGTAGGAGTCTGTTGGAGGATATGTTGTTGAACCATTTCTCCCCGCCGATCTTGCTGACGTGATCGAAGAGCGTGGTGGCGCCGACTCGCTTTACTCGGTCCTTCATGGCAACGAATACCCACGCGTAGTAAAATACGAGCCAGGGCAGGTAGAACTTCGCCATGGTCGTCTTGATGAGGTCGAAGTGTGTCACGACCTCGCAGCCTGTCTCGGGGCAGACCACGACCTCCTCTCCGGGGTGCCACCTCAAGCAGTACGACAGCAGCATGGGACTGATGTGGATGAAGGCCGACACCATGTGCTGGGCGGAGTGGAATATAAGCGAGTTGTTGAAGGCGAGGACGGCCCAGGCAAGCGGGCCGTTGGAGACCATGAAGAGGATCTTGAACGTCTCGGCAGAATGGGGGTTGAACCAGATGTAGTAGAGGCAGAGGAAGTTGGCCCAGTAGCAAAAATCGTAGAAGAGGTAGTGCCTCCCGGTTCCGTCCATCTTCCACTCCGTCCATCTGTAAACGAGCAGAACGATGCACTTGGGAGAATGCCAGAGGTAAAAGTGACCTGGAAAGTGCCCGAGGAAGTACGCGGTGAGGGCGACGTTGATGACGCCCCAGCTGTAGATGAACTTGTCCGCGACCGATACCTGAATCTTGGGCATTTCTATCGAGGCCGGGGGCGCGTGTTTCGGGACCGTGACGTCCTCCTTCCTGTCGGCCTCGGCTTCCTTCTTCTTCTTCTGTTCCTTCTCCGCGTTTTCCTTCTCCACCTCCTTTCTGTGGGCCTCCAGGGCGACCTGAAGAGCGGCCTGCTCGGCCTTTGCGCGAGCGGACCTGCGACGTGAATATTTTGTTAGATTTTGAGGAGGTGTGTGTACTGCTGCACGCTTCTGTGCTGTTTCCAACGTCACGAGCTCTCTCTCACCTCTCGTGAGACGCTTCCCTGCCCTGCAAGCTTCCGGCCTGCGAGAGCGCCGACACCTGCTTGTTCGCCGTGAACACGAAGTACCCGACCAGCACCAGCGGAAAGCAAACCATGATCCACTCCCACACCGAAGTGTTCATGGAGCCGTATAGGTCAGTGTAGCTGGCGGAGCTGTAGGGGTCGGCCTCCCTGAGCTGCGTTGCCAGGCCCTCCAAGAACGTGTAACGGGCCTTGGCATTTTCGATGAGCTCGGTGATGTAGCCGGAGAGAACGGAGCGAGGGGTCGCTTTGATGGGATCGAGAGTGTCGAAAATGTACGAGGAGAGGTAGTCCATACCAGCCCGAAACCAGTTAACTGCCGAGCAGAGGTTTGCGAGAGAGGCGGTTTGTGGTTGTGTGGAGGGGGTTCCGGGTTAATGTTTTGTCAAGAGTAGTGCTCGTTTTTTTTAATCAATTGCTTCAAACGTACCTTAATGAGTGAATTTTAACCCTGCAAACTTCCCAGACAGAGTCCGAGAAAGAGTGAAGACATGGCCAAGAAGAAGCGGTCTTCGCTGACAAAATCTGACCAGAAGGGGGGGAAAGATATAAAGTCGGACGGACAATTCTCGAAAGTGAGTACGACCTTCTGAATTGGGTCAATTCACCCGTCACCGGACTGGACCGGATGATCGTCATGGTGTCTTTGGATTCATGAGGAGTTCATGGGGCGGCGGATACATAGAAAGGCTTTGCGTATGGGTCATTGTGACTGGACGGGCTTGGGTTTTTTGGCGCGCTCTTCTTCTGATTCTCTGATTCACTAACCCAACCCAACCATGACCTCCTCAACCTCCTCAGTGGCTCATTCGTTTCCTGAACGCAAATTTCGTCCCCATCCTCTGCCTCGCCGCCCTCCTCCTCGCCGTCCTAAGCTACCACACCTCAACCCTCAATGTGAACCCTTCGACCTCTCCTCCCGCCTCGTCCTCCTCCTCCTCCTCCTCCTCCTCGGGGGGCGGCTCGGGCTACAACAGCAACATGCCTGCGTACGCGAATCCTGCCGCCACAGGAAGGGATATGAGCGCTGGAAGCACTGACGAAGAGTATATGGGAACGATGAGGAAGGGAAAGAATGGGAAGTGGATGAATCCGCACGACATAGGTGAGTAGTAAAGGGGTCTGTTGCAGGTAGCGTTAGTAATTATTGTCCGCTAACTCCCCTCCTAAATCCTTGAACATGCTTAAAAAATAAATAAAATAAAAAAACAGAAAACCTCGAAAAATACAAGGACTCCTCCGGCAACATGATGGAACGCGAAGGTTGGCAGGAGGCTACCCGCATGGGCATGGAGGCCGCTACGAACGGCGACCAGAACGAGGCGCTGGGTTTCTTCAAGATCGCGATGGAGATGCACCCGACTACTGTGTCAGCGATGAATTATGGAGTCGCGTTGATGAGGGCTAATAAATTAGATGAGGCGCTTCAGACGTTCAAGAAATCGGAAGAGCTTGATCCTCAAAAAACAAACAGTGAGCTACCCGCTAACATGCGCGCCATCAGGCAGCACCTCGACTACCGCGCTGGCCGCCGCACCCAGGAGGAGATCCACCACGAAAATCAAAGGGTCAGCGTGGGACAGATTGTTCCTGACCCGAACGAAAAGTATGTATGAAGAAAAATTCCTTCTTTGAAAACGAAAAACCCATTTCGTTCTTTTCATCCTTATTCGCTATTCTCCCTCCTCGCCCCCCCCCCCCCCCTCCCCGCCCGTTCATTCATTCCTCCCTAACAACATTCCTCTCCTCAACGAAGAACCATTTCTCGTTCCACATCTTCCAAATCGTCCCTACAAAGTCCTCCGTCTCCTCGAACTTATAAAGTGTGTCCATCCCCTCCTCCTTCAAAAAACTCTTCAACTCCTCCGTCCCCTGTTTCAAATTATAATGCGGCACACCCTCAAAGAAAAGATGATGCACAACATGTCCATCCATCATATTATGTGACAGTTCATTCCAGAACTCCCCGTAATCCCTGTCTACCGTCTCAAACGCTCCCTTCACAAACGACCACGAAGAACCTTCGTAAACTTTACCATCTTCAGAGTGATGCTGTAAATACGTAACCATAAATAACCAAAAACTCATCACCAACCAAGGTCCAAAAATAACATTAAAAAACCCAAACCCTCCCAACAACTTAACCATCCCCGCCACATACCCCGCCGTAACACCGGAACTCAACAAACCTCTCCCAACCTTATTCCCTTCCCCCTCCCACATCCTCCCGTACGGTATAAAATGCCCTCCGTCAGGTATCCCAAAAAAGAGATATACAAAATACAAAAAAGGGAGCTGGAGGGAACGGAGATTGTATCCGCCTTTCATCCACCATGTGTTCTCGACTATTTCATTTACTGGTTGACCTAGAATCACGGTTACGTTAGAACGAAAAACGTGAGTAAAGACAACATTATTATATATATAGATATATATTCAAGAAATATCGTTCTCGTTCGGCGTTCTCGCGTTTGTAGGTGTTGTCGTTTGGTCGTTTCGCCGTTCCCTCTGTTCTCTTAAAACATCTCCCAGCCGAGGCTTTCGAGCGAGAAGTTACGCTTATTCTTTCCTTTCTCACCTTCGTTATTTTCCCCGTCTAAAATAAACCACTGATGGCTATAATCCTTCTCCAACGAATTATGACCTGTATGATGTTTACTATGACTTAACTTCCAATTATACCACGGCGTTAAACAGAGACAAGAATGCGTTAATTCACCTGTTAATGAAATGTTTAGAAGAGAGGAGGTTAGATGTTTACTATAACTCAACGATCCAATTATAAAACATGCAATGAGTTACGTTCACCTGTTATTTCGTTAATGAGAGAGTTTTTAGAGGTTAAGGAATGACCGGAATCGTGACCTATACACCAGAGGGACCATAACGCTGTTCCGGAGATTACGTGGAAGGGGAGGGAGGAGAGGAGGAGGAGAGGGAGAGGGAGGTCGGAGTTTGAGAGGAGGAGAAGAGGGAAGAGAGAGACTACGTATTTTAGAATGTCGTTTGATAAATATGTGAGGGATTTTTTAGTATCGATTTCGAAGATTGAAGGGGAGAGGTTTCGCTTTAATTTAGATAGTTTGGGGTAGATTTTTGTTGAGGGAGGAGGTGTGAGGGTTGAGGTTTTTAGTTCGGTTTTTAGATTAGTAGGATGGGGAACTACGTTGGTGGCAGTATTGGTGGCAGTATTGGTGGCAGTATTGGTGGCAGTATTGGTGGCAGTAACGAAGAAATTAAGGGAAGAAGATGATGATGAATGCTGACGTTTTAATAATAACGTATTCTTAGGAGATAGATGGAAAGAGTGCATAGATGTGATGAATAAAACGAGGATAATAACGCCAGAGTGGCGTAATTTAAAGGAGTTTTTCATCTTCATTTGATTATAGAATGCTCTGACTAGGCTCGTCGGGTTAATAAAATTAAATTGAGACATATTCAACACAACATGGGTAGCTATTCGGAGAGATATAACGCAACGAAATGTAAGGAACGATTTTATACATTCATACCTTAACGTTTAAAAACACTTTAAACTGAAAAAATGGTAAATCTCTGGCAGGAAACCTAATCCTAAAATGTATCGTTTCGCTTCACGCGCTCTCCCAGCCGCCGCATTAACATTCGCTGTTAATTCATTGATTACCTCATGCTCAGCCTCACCATCAATAAATGATCCTAGTAAGTCTTATTTTGTTCAATCTCGACAGACACTTTTTGACGGGGGGACGAATGGGGGGATACTTATTTCAATGAGACCGGGGAACGTGTGACTTCGTAAAAGATGTAATTAACGTTGACACCTTTCCCGTGAGTCGGTTTCACATAATTCCTCGCTGATAAATTGCTGTAAGCTGAGAACCCAAACCCACAAACCGAAAGACGCTTTGTCCATCGCACTACTCCACATATATTATAACCCTCTCTCCTCTTCCTCCTTCAACCCCCTGCAACCCCTCTTCAAAACGTCCCCAAAAAAAATAAAAGTATTCACTCACTCACTCACTCATTAACTAACACACCCTCTCAAGCCTCCGGCTATCGTTTAATCCCTCCTCCCCCCTCCTTCCTCTCTCACCACGCGATCCACACGTCCCTCTCTCCCTCAAAAATAACACATTACGATATATACCGTTCCCCCCCCTCCTCCGTCGACAACCAAGAAATATGCGTAGCAAGAGTAGGTTTCGGTACAGACTGTAACGGTCATAAAGGAATAGTCCACGGTGGTATAACGTCGTTAATATTCGACGATGCGTTCGGTATGGGTTACTTCCTCACCACGAAAGGTATGCTGGGTTATACGGCGTATTTGAAGGTTAATTATAGGAGGCCTTTGGGGGAGAAGACGAGGTGTGTGTGTAGGGTTTTTAGGGAGAGGAGGGAGGGGAGGAAGGTTTTTTTGAGGGGGGTTATGGAGGAGGAGGGGACGGGGGTCGTTTTTAGTGAGGCGGAAGCGCTTTATGTTGTGGATAAGAGGATGGTTAAGATGGAGATTGGGAAGGAGATTGAGGAGTTTTTGTAGAATGTTTTAGAGTTTGGGTATTTGTAAACGTTTTTCCTTTTCCTTTCCCTTCCCCCCACGAGATTATTTGTTTTTGTACTTTGTTGCTATTGTTGTTTTTGTTGTTGATTACTTCTCCCCCTCGATCTTGACGTCCTTCAGTTCAATCCCCTCCCCGCCAGCGATCATGGGGTTGAGGACGCTCTCCTGCTCCTCGCCCGCCTGCTCGGGGACTTTGACTTCTGGTGCTTTCGCCGTTTCTCCTCCTCCCTTGCTTTCTTCTCCCTTGTTCTCCTCAACTTCCTTCTCTGTTTTATCCTCCTCGACTTCTTCCTTCTCTGTTTTATCTTCCTCGAGGTCCATCTTCTCGCAGAGGCGCTCTAGGATCTTGAGGATCTTGTCGTTGCCGTCGCGGAGGGCCTGGTTCTCGGACTTGAGCTCGGCGATCTTCGCGTTCGTCTTGGCGCTCTCCGAGGAGGTTATGGCGTTCACGCGACGGACGATGTCCAGGACGCGACCGGACCAGTCGGAGTTGGAGGAGTCGAGCTTTAGGTCGAGCTTGACTTCATCGGAGGAGGAGGATTCGCCCAGGATGGTCGCCAAGATCGAGTAGGGGAGCCACCACAGTAGGAGGAAGCCGATTGTGAAGGCGACGAGTAACGGAGAGAAGATTATTCGAGCGACCAGCAGGAGCCTGTTTTTCTTGTTGGAAGTATCATTGCTGCTGTCGAAGCCGTAGAGTTCGATGAAGAGTTCTTTGGCTTGTTTCTTTGTTTCTGAGTAAGAATTGTAGGTGAGATCGTTGAGGATAGCACCGCCTAAGAATACAGGGATCAACCAAAGGAAGAAAATAGCAATCGCTAGTCCGAGGAGGACAGGGGAGAAGAGAATTCTCACACCTAGCGCCACCTTGTTCTTTCCGTTCGCCCAATCATGATCTTCCTTGAAGCCATAAAGGATTGGCAATCGATCCCTAAACCATTTATCATCGTGTTCATCAAACCTCTCTTTCCAAACCCCAACGTCTAGCCGCAAAAGCGATTTGAAAGTCGTGGTGATCTCTGCAACCAGCTCCAGTCGACTTCGCCAGAACAGCTCCGTGGAGGTGACGAGGACGGCGTCGTAGGAGTCACTGACGATGGCTATCAGGACGTTCAGCAGGATGATGACGACGAGGAAGGAGTAGAAGAGGAAGAGGGTCTGGGACCAGATGCCCGTGAAGACGGACGACTCGAAGGTGCCCAAGATCGTCAGATAGAGGGACCAGGCAGTGCCGCCAATATTCGTGAAGTCGATTTCATCTCCGTCGCTTGCTTCGTTATCAGACAGCACGAGGTAGAAGGCGTGCCCGAACATGACGAGGATGATGACCAGCACTGCGATGAAGGAGAAGAGGTCTAAAACGAGTTGAGAATTAGAAATGTAATTTCACGGAAGATGTTATAAGTGCTTTTTAAGCTCACCTTTGAAGATCGTGCTCAGCATGAGGGCGAAGGTTGCGATGGGCTGTGAGAAGGCCTTTGCGAAGCCGAGCACCTTCGTCCACACGAAAAGGGCGATGACGCCAGCGAAGTGTTCGTACTCGGGCCCGGGGCCCATCCTGAAGTAGTATTCGAGGAGGACAATTGTCCCGCCTGAGGCTATGAGGTCGATGTAGTTCCAGAAGTCCTTGAACCAGTTGCGCTGCAGCCCGAGCTGGTACATGGCGTGGAACTGGGCGAGCTCGCGGAGGAGGAAGTAGAGCGCTAGAGAGAAGCACGCGATCGTCATGTCTCTGATCACAATGTCGTCCCACTCGTAGGTCCCATTTTTGGAGGACTTGAACTTGACGGAGAGCCTCGTGAAGATCGCTGTGAAGACTATGTAGAGGTAGACCTCGAAGTAGTAGATGTACATGATCCCGGAGCGCATGTAGGAGTCGAGGTGCGCCCTGAAGATTCGAGTGGCGGCCAGCTTCTGAAGTTTGACCATCGGGACGGCCGTGAGGAACTCGGAAGGAGGTTCGGGCGGTCGTTGTTGTTGTCGGCGACGTACTTTTGGATGGCGGCTTTGAGGTTTTCGGTGAGGGTTTTGCTGGCCTCGTCAGTTTTGGGGTTGGCCTGGGTCAGGACCGTCCACGTCGCGTCGA
This sequence comes from Triparma verrucosa, assembly GCA_030267905.1. Taxonomy (NCBI): domain Eukaryota; class Bolidophyceae; order Parmales; family Triparmaceae; genus Triparma; species Triparma verrucosa. The sequence goes on from BRXX01000222.1 coordinate 12,110, forward strand.
AGAGGAGCTGGAGCTCGACTGCAAAGTAGCCCGGGTCGGGGTTGTTGCGGTGGTGGATCTCGAGGAACTGCTGCCAGGCGAAGAGGTCAAAGATTCTACGGCTCTTGGCGAACTCCTCGACTGCCGACTCAAGGCCCTTGACGTTGGTCTCACGGAAAGCCGCCATCATTGTCTCGTGGAGGGCGTCGTGTCGGCCGAGGCTGGGAGTAGTTTTGTGTTGTTGGGGGTTTTGGAGGGTGAGAATTTTATTGAAAGGAAGAAGTGTGAGGGGTGTGGAATGATTTCTTACCTGCGGAGTCCAATTATTCCTTCGCGAGAAACTCGTAAACTTGAAGAATGTTTAAGAGGCAGTTTATCGTTTGCATCTTTTGAATCCAATCCAGCGGGATGCGCCTCGAAAAGCAGATTCACGCCCTCGGGAGATTATGACTCGTTTGAGCAGTAATACGAGAGAGGGTTCCTCTTGCTTCTGGTGTCTTCATTTTTCGCTCCATCTTGGTGCGCCTCGAGGAGCACTTTCATACCCTCAGGAGAGGATGACTTGTGCTCGCAGTAATACGAGAGAGGGTTCCTCTTGTCTTCGGCGTCTTCGTTTTTCGCTCCATCTTGGTGCGCCTCGAGGAGCACTTTCAGACACTCAGGAGAGGATGACTCGTTTAAGCAGTATAACGAGAGAGGGTTCCTCTTGTCTTCGGCGTCTTCGTTTTTCGCTCCATCTTGGTGCGCCTCGAGGAGCACTTTCAGACCCTCAGGAGAGCATGACGAGTTTGAGCAGTAATACGAGAGAGGGTTCCTCTTTGAGGCGTCTTCGTTTTTCACTCCGTCTTGGTGCGCCTCGAGGAGCAGCTTCAATACTTGAGGTGACGAGCCGAACTCGCTGTAATACGAGAGAACGTTCCTCCCATTATGCTCGTTGACGTCCTGAAAGAGTAGATATTCGAGTGCACAACGTTATTTCGCGTTAGGAGGTATAGTTACAGTTGTGACATTGCTTTCAGACTCACCTTAATGGCTTCGGAGTTTTCGTCAAGAATCTTCTTAATATCCTCCAGTTTGCCATCTACCCTGCATAATTTCATCAGCGGGGTAAGTCCCACATTCTTCAAGTACTCGATAACTTTCTCCTGATCCTTTGACCCCGCAAGCTGCGCAAAGAGAGTTAAAGATGCGTTTGTTGTTGTGTCAGAATGGAAGTTTTTCTTTGAGGAATTTCCGTTTCTTTCGTCACGTCGTGTTGTGTATTGTTCTCACCTCGTGCAGTTTGTCGCATCCTTCGAATACATCACGGCCTACTTTTTTAACGGAATCTGGCCATATGAACGTAGATATTTTGTGGCAACCTTGAAATGCGCAGGTTCCAACTGAGGTGACCCCTTCCTTCAAAACCACCTTCACCAAATCTTTGCATTCCAAGAAAGAGCTATTTCCTACCGTCTTGGCCTTGATTTCTATTTCCTTCAATTTGAAACAGCACCAAAAGGCATTACTTGCAATTTCATCAACGTCACTAGCAACAGTAACCTTCGTAATATCCCCCCTCCCCCTATACTTCGACCAATCCCCCTTCTGATAAACGACCTCGACCATTATCCCGACCCCAAACCCCTCCTTCTACCAATCCCTTCCCCTACTCCGCCCCCCCTCGAACCCCCTCCCAATTTCTGATCAATAAACGCCTCTGCAACCCCGCTCTGATACAATTCTCTCCGTCTAAGTCCGTGTGAAGGCTAAAATAATTGTAACTGTCACTCAACTCCCAGCCCAAAAGGGATTTTCTTGACCAGATTTTAGCCAGCATCAAAACGACTTCCGTCGACGATACTACCTACTTAGTCGCCACCTTCTTACCCAACGTTCTCAACAATATCCAACCCTCAAACTCTACTTACGCCTCCGTAAATTACAACAAGTTTCGACGCTTTTCCGCTCGGACTCCGCCCCTCGTGTTTTCACCTCCTTCAAATTCACTTAAACGGCGACGATCCACTTCTCCTTAACAAAATCCAATCCGCACACCCTCCCAAACACCTCCACTCAACCCCCATCCGCCTCAAACGTCGCCACTTCTCTTAAACCTCCGCACCGAACCTTCCATAAAATGTCGTTCCCCCTCCCCTCCTCCCTCCCTTCAACGATCCTCTCCTCCTTCCTTCGTTCCACCTTCCCTCCCATCCTTCCCCCCCTCCAAGCTTACCTAACTCCTCCTCCTCCGCACACCGATCCCACTCCTTCCCCTTACCTCCCCTTAACTCTAGTAACCTACACCTCCCCCCTCTCCTCCAACGCCTGCTACATCTACATTCAATCCCTCCTCCTCTCCTCCCTCCCCCCCTCCACCCTAACCGAATCCCTCCCTACCCACCTCGACCTCCGCTCCTACCTCCTCCTCCTAACCCACCTCCTCCACCCTTTAACCCCTTCCCAAATAACGTCCCTAAAAATCCCCCCCTCCCAAGAATTCAGAACCTACATCTACACAGTCTTCGGATCCTCAGGCCTCCTAACACACTTCAACGAAACCGTACCCCTCCACCTTCAAAAATCATCCCCTCAAAAAACCTCAACCCCTTCCCCGCCTTACGACTCTGACTCTGATTCAGAATATATCCCTTTAGATTCCTCCTCTCAATCATCCTCTACATCCTCCTCCCCCCTTCCAACAGTTTCTCTAGAAGCCGAAGAAGAAGAAGAAGAAACAACATTCCTACATAAAATAAAAAAATGGTTGAAAGAAAGAAAAGATTACATCTTCTGGCTAACATTCTTCACGCTCCTAACCATCTTAAAAACCCGTCGTAAACGTTTAAAAAACTAAAACAACCTTTCTTTGACAACACCTAAACACAAAACATGTAATTCTTAAAACACCTTAACCGAGACTAATACTCCTCTCCCTCGTCCCGACCTCCATTAAATCTTTCAATCTCCCTCCCCCCCCTCCTTCAACCGCCTACCAAAAACAACAACATTAAGAATGAGCAAAACACCCAAAAAAAAACACTCCATCACCCCTCTAATCTCTCACCTTAACAAACCTCCCTTTAACCCTAACCCTCCTATCCGCCAAACTCTTCCTACAACCGTACCTAATCTTCTTCGTCCATACCCTCCTACATCTCTTCTCCTTAAACCTCCTCAAAATTTCGGAACGTTCTAAAGGAGAGTAACACCCGACGTAACCGTTTTTGGAGTAGACGGACGAGAGGAGGATGTGGGGGAACGGGGAGGTTAGGAGGAGGGATTTTTTCGTTTGGGGAAAGGAGGATGGGGCGGAGTTAGAACGGGGACGACGAGGCTTTTTTAGAGGGGGAGAGGAGGAAGAGAGGGAGGGTGCGGGGGGAGAGGTTAGGTGGGGGACTGTGAGCGAATTTTGTTGGGGGTGTGAGAGTTATTGTATTTTTGTTATTAATGTATATTAATGACAAGGACCCTTTTAGTGTTCCTGTATCGACACCATGCTGCTCACATTAGGTCCCTTACCTTCGTTGATTACGGCGTTGAATAGATCCAAGCTACCGCTTCTACTCCTTCCACCTTTTGGTTTATCGTTGTTGTTGTTGTTGTTATCGTTGTTGTTGTTGTTGTTGTTATCGTTGTTGTTATCGTTGTTGTTGCTATCGTTGTTTAGGCTGATAGCGTAATTATCTGTAACAGCATGCTGTACTCCTTGAGTCAGTCCTTTTGTCGAGTATTGATTATTATTAGTTAAATTAGAAGCGTATACGGTGGTAGGATGACGCGGTGGTAACGTTAATGGTGTTGCCATTATTTAAGAATAGATTAAGTAATAGATAAGTGACGATAAGTGACGATATTGTATGTTATTTGAGATAATAAAGGAGATTCTGCTTGCAATCAAGAGTCGAATCGAAGGAGAATGCTTATAATTGTCTGTAGAACGCGACGTTTTTAATTTAATGACGTATAAATGGACTTAATGTGAAAATAGAACCACTGAATAATATGTATTAACAATAGAAGGTCGTAAATAGAGTCTTTAGCTGCGAATCCAAACAATTCTCATTCTCAAACATGTTCATCTCAAAACGCTTTTTAGGGGGAAAACTGATTTTTTCTAAATCGGACGGTTCAGCCTGGTACCGTTACAGGCCGCTTTTCAGATACCTCTCCTAACCCTATCAGTGTTTAACTTCAAACCGTTCAGTCGTTTTAAAGCAAACTCCTCATCATTCCATCGTGCTCCCCTAACCCCTATCTTCCCTTATCCTCCCCCCCCAAACTTTCCTCCCTCCCACCCCCCCTTCCCACCCAATGTCCACCTCCCTCCCTTCCTCCTCCTTAATAAGTGACCTAACCCCCCACCTCCCTCACATAATATCCTCCTGCACTTCCACCCCAAACCTCCCGTCCTCCACTCTCCTAGAAATAGAAGCCGCGACGGAGAAAGCGACCAGACAACAGATTCACGGTGTAGGGGCTTTGTTAGGGTTAGTGGGACGTGAGAAAATATTCGTTGAGGTGAGAGAGATATAGAAAGGACGAAACAACGCACGATTCTTTTATGTTAAGGAGATAAGGTTTGTACGCCACCCTTACTCGTTGTCGCCCTTGCGGGAGGCTTGCCTTGGGTTTGCTTCGCTCCCTCGGTACTCGTTCCTAGTCTATTCTTACCTCTATTCTATCTGCTTGTTTTGCTCTAACATAAAAAAAACCCAACCGATTTTCTTCAACCGCTTCCCCTCCCAGAAACTTCGTAAAAACCACCTCACAACCCGTAAAAAGCACGCAGTCGACTACGCTAAAGTTCTCTATTCAGGGAAAGCCTCAGAATATGAAACATCACCTCCTGTAATACCTCTTAAAATTCCTTCTCCCCTTTCAAAAGAAATCCAAATAGAACGTCTGAAAACTCGACAATCGAATCTCGATTCAAAAAAAACAGAAATAAGGAAAAAGTTAGAGGAACATTACAAATTATCCTCTTCATTAAAGAAGACAAAAAAGTCATCTCCGTCATCTAAGAAGACTCTATTCCCTTCAAAACTAACCTTAAGCCCCTTCTCTAAAAAGCCTCCTTCGAATACTTCTCCTACTGATAATACGAAGAGAAGCCACGGTTCAATGTTCTCTGCTTTGCAACTTCGTGGTAGAGCTAAGTCGCCTGGTGCAGAAAGTAGTGAGGGGAGTAGTGAGGGGAGTAGTAAAGGGGAGGAGAAGGGTTTGATGAAGAAGTTCGGACTTTTGAAGGAGGAGGAGGATGGTGATATTGAGGAGGAAGAAGGAAAGGAGGATGATGAAGGGGAGGCTGGTGCTGAAATTCCGCCGATTATTATTGAGACGAAGGAAGAGGATGACATGGTACCCGTGAGCCCTCTGCCAATGTCAGGAGTCGACACACCACAGAAGGATACCAAAACCCCTACCCTACAAACAATGCCCGAAGAAAATCCCGAAGAAAGTCCTTCACCCCCACCCTCCTCCAAAGAAGACTCAACCTCTCGGTCCTCCTCCCGCCCTTCATCCCGTTTCTCAAAATTCTTCTCAGGCATAAAACCACCTACCTTACTCATACCCTCCGACCCTTCCTCCGAATCCCGCCTCCGAAAACGCGATAAAGTTAAATCAGGCGTCAGAGGTACCCTCGCAATGATGCAAAAATTAACGCCTAAAAGTATAACGCCCCCCGCGAGCACTTTTTTCGTTCGCCCGAAATTCGTTAACCCTTTAGGTGAGAGTGTGTGTGAGAGAGAGAGACAAACGGAGAGTGAGCGTGATGTATGAACGTGTGTACTGGACATAACGACGTACATGGAAGGGACGTTTTTAACACTGTTACATTATTCTAACGAGCCGCTTCGCTCCTTGACTCGTCTTTCGCACCTCGCAGCTCAGGTAGGGCAAGGTTTAAGGAGTATGGGTACTAAAATAGGTGTGGTTAAAAAGAAGAGTCCTAAGTATAGTTATAAGAAGGAGGCGGAGAAGGCGAGGGAGGTTTGGAAAGGGGCGAGGGAGGAGGAGGTTGTTAGGGCGTTTGTCAAGGGATGCATTGTTTTCGCGAGTATTAAGGTCATTGAGAAGGAGAGGTAAGGACGAATAAATGAGGAGTTGGTTTTTTCGCGTTTCTCGTTTCTAAATGCTGATCTTCGCAGGAAGAGGCACATTGGCGCTTTCGGGGAGAGGAAGCAATGGAGCTCGAAGAGAGGGTACTTCTACGCTGAGACCTTGGATCCAAAGGTCGAGGTAATGAAGGCGAACGTCGTCGAGGACGTCTCGGACGATCCTAACCCCGCGTCGACTCCTCCCGTCTCGGAGGACAGCAAGAGCGACGGCGGCGACGTTAACTCCGACGATGATTTCGACAACCTCGTCGTACCAATGCAGTCTACGCACTCCGTCTCCATCAACGAACTCTACGGAGACAACACGCTCTCGCCTATACAGATGTACTCGACACACTCTGACAGCAAGCCCAAGGCCGGTCCAGTTGAGGGGCAGGAAAATTTTTGGAAGGTTATCGGAAGAGTTTTCAGGGCCGCGCCTAGCAAGGAGGTCGTAAAGGAGGAGGTGAGTAAAACCGCAACTTAATATTGCGCGGAGCTTCGGTGATGTGTGTTTATCTAACCCCACCCCACCCCGTGCAGATCGCTGTTGAGGAGGAGATTAAGAAGGTCGCGAAGGTATACGTCGAACCCAGGATAGAGTACCAGTGGCAGGAGAGAATAACCTGGCTCGACGAAATAATCAAGATGGCGAATGACAACTATGGCGGTTCCGACGGCGGTTTCACCCGTGACATTCCCTCCCTCGTGAGTAAATCGACGCAGCGTAGGGCGGACGCTAAGGACAGCCAGAAGAGGGGGGAGCCGTGGAGCAAGAGGAGGCTGCAGTCTGCGATCGAGTTCGAGAAGACGATCTTCGACCCCGACGAGACGCTTGAGAGCGTGAAGTCGAAGCTTTTCAAGACTGGTACGGACGCGTAAACGGGAGCTGAAATATAATGTAAATGTAATGTTTAATGTATCTTTGCTGTAATTTAAATGATATCAACTGGTGTTTCACTTGATCATTCGAAGACAAAGGGCACTCGCTCTCTCCCAACTCTTACTTCTAACTTGCCTCTCGCTCCCCACCTAGAGAGAGTGCCAATTCCGACCTCCTCATCTTGAATCACCCGCCCGTTGAGCTCAAACGAAATCTTCCCCGGAGAAACTTTCTCCGGCCACAATCCTAGGTCCCCTTGATCCTTCCCTGCTATAATTTTCTTCAGCAATCTTATCGGCATTGAAGGCACGAACGTCGTGCACGGGAAACCGCCGAATATCTTTGATTTAGGGACCGTGCGGGTGCTTGTACGTCCGCTGTGGACTAGGCCAAAGCCTGCCAGGCCCACTGTGACGGTGTCCCTTTGAACGGAAATCACCTCCATCTTAACGATGCGTTCGTCCTCTGCGATGCGATACAGACAGTACCGCGGAGCGAGTGAGGAGCGAGTGTAAGAGCCAAAAATTACCACTTTCTCTCTCCCTATCTTTTCTTCTCTTCTCACCTGGTTCGACCAACCATACGTTATCGCCGACCTTGTAAGTACTGTATACTTGATTAAGGTGTTGAAGCCTAGCCTCAACAGAAATGGACGAAGGCCTTGCCTGATCAATGTTGAACGAAGGGTGATTCAACGCGAAGATTACGAGGTCTGGAGACCATTCCTGCGGAGTGGGAAATAGCCAACTGAAAAGTCCCGCCTTTTTACGTTGACCCATCCCGAGAGCTGTGAAAGTGGGGGAATGCGAGACTGGATCCATTCTCGTTTCTACATAATGCAGCAATGCTTCCCCAACACCAATGGAGGCATTCGGCGTCAATAGGTGAACACCAACGAACGTATTCCTGTATCGACGACGGCCTCTGGTTATGTTGTTGCGAAGGGCACGATTCAACATGTCAAGCAAAACAGCAGGCAGCAGTAAGCAGAAGATTTTTTTCAGTATTTCTAGTTGTCCTTGGTGGTTCTGAAATAGAAGCACTTCAGCAGTCTAGAAGTATCAACGACGTTCATCTTGGCATTTACCGAGGACACTGTATTGGATCTTCCGAAATATTCGCCAAGAAAAGGAATATTTTCTCTCAACAAACACCTGCACGAAAAATCCAAGCCTACGCCCGATCTCACTGCACCTCATTATTAGACCCCCGTTGTCCTGCTCCTCTCCAAAGCTTGCGTAACGCAAAAACTGCGCTAATACCCCTCCTCCATACACGCACATTCCAAACCCCGACCAAGCCATGGCTCTAATCCTCTCTTCCCACCTCATCTCCTCCGCTTCCATCGCGCTCCTTCACCTCATCACAATGTACAAGGCTCTCGTGCAGATCAACGACGACTCGAACAATATCAGCTTCGAAAATGCAGACACGAGCGCGTCTTTCATAGGGTACCAAATAATTTACGCGCTATTTTCAATCGTCGTCGTCTTCTTCATACTTTATCGAAATTGCTACCACAAGGAGAAGGACATGTCTTTCGATCAGCCGTCGTTGGCGTCTTGCTGGCTGCTGATTTCCGCACTCTCCATCTACATGATATTGACCGTGCGTCTATTGAAGCCGCCTAGCAACATCCCATTGCCTAACGTGCCCGTCCCGCCCAGCGAGTACTACTACCAAGGGGTGATTGCATGGGATTTCGGACCCAAGGAATTTCCCTACTTTGAAAATGAAATCACGGGCATCACGAAACCATGGAACATGGCCAACTTCACGGGCAACAGGGCGTTCGAGTTCGAACCGAACAGCTTCATTCACTTTGCCTGGGGCTTCATTGCCATCTTTTTCTACATTCCCATCTTGAGGTGAGCGACAGCGCTAACACACTTGTTGCTTCGGTACACGCTGTGATCTAAACCAATCTTCATGCTCGCTTCGCTCGTCGCAGTCCCCCGAGCGCCTCTTTGCGCCTCCTGTGCGACCTCGTCGGGTCCTGCATGTTTCCTTTTTACCCCTGCTACAACGTCGTCAAGAGATTTCTAAAAAAGTCTGAAACCATCGTTGCGAGTAGCTTGGCCAACAATGGGCTAGAATGGGCCGCCGGGGCGCTCTTGGGGAATTTGCTCGGGGTTACTCTAGTTCTTTGGAAGGATTATAAGTCCCTGAAGGCTTTAGAATTAGGAGCCGAGGACCCCCAAGCCCGATTGACCTCCTCCGGGGTCCGGCGGTTCAGCCTGAGTTTACCTCCGCCATCGAAAGTCGTTGACTTTGCCATTTCTGTCACACACAAACTCCCCCGTCCGTTTATCACCTTCCTTCACACCGTCCCGTGGATCGCAGCATGTGCGTTGCAATTGGTATGCTTTGCCATGGTCTATCTTTACACTTCGTACTGGGAAGGCAGCACTACGAACGATATGCTTGCCCTCGCGGCAATGTGGATAATAGCACTGTGGGGCGTAATGCATTTTACGAGAGTTTTCGTCTCGTCAGTCGAGCCCAAAGACGATGATTGGAGGAGGGTGGGAAAGCATGAAGAGGGCAGTGAAGGTGGACATGAATTGTGAATATTAATTGGTTATATATTCGGTTGTAAAAGAAACCCAAGTTTTTGAATTTGGAAAGAAGAAAGGTTTTCATTTGCTGAAACCGAACATCTGCTTCGCCTTCAGCTTCGCCAGTCGGGGCGGGACCTTCTTCATCATCGCGTCCTTCAATTTGCTAACCGCGTTGGGGGGTCTCGCTAAGACCTTGAACTCAACGATCTTCCCATCCTCATCCAGGGATACAAGGTCCACCCCGTTAACAACAGTTTTGTCGTCACCTTCTATGGAGGCGGAGAATTCAAGGCACCAATCACGCCCGTCGGGACTCACCCACTGGCGGTCGTATTTGAAACTAGTTCCGAAAACCTCGCTTACAGACTGCATCAACAAGAGGTACTCCTCACGTCCCTCCCAGTGCTGGAAGTAAGTAGGAGGGTAGAATTTCACGTCCTTCGAGACGTGGTCTCGGAACCTGTCCATCAGCGCGTCAGTGTCGATTTCGGGGTGCACCATGCTACCAGCGGCTGGAAGCGTCATCGGAGGGTGTCAGAGGGGAGGGAGGGGGAAGGGGTGAGGAGGGGGACTAGTCCGGCGGCGTGGATGAGGCGATGTGATTCAAGGAGGCGGCGGTCAACAATATAGCTGGGCCTAGCCTTACGGCTATCAGGAAGAGAGGAGAGGGACTTTAACTTCTCACCTTCATGCCAGGCTTCGAAGGTTGACAGTGCTCCTGGTGTGATATTCTCCCCGCCAAGAACATTTCCGTGTCTTCCGAGGGTTGAACCGCTGAACACCCGTCTCAATGGAGCGGTTCGTTGGAGCGTGCGGGAGATGTTCAGCATTTCAGGGATACAGTGGTTTTCAGCGGATCAGCATGATTTGCAGTTTTGCAAGGCGCAAAATGAAATAAGGAAACCAATTCAATTCTCGAACAGAATGAAGCTCGTAAGTAAATTGCTTGTGCGAAGGGGTCTTTGAAATGCCGTTTGAAACTTGTTCCGACGACAGCCCACGTCGACAAGACTTCCCCCAATTCAGAATCCTTTTATGTCGCAATGAGTAGTACGATAAGGAATACGTCATCAAAAATATAATCTCATCGTCACCGGGAGGCTCAAAACGAAGGGTTTATGGTTCCAACAGGGATACGGGCGGAAGGGCATCCAAAAGACACGCCAAGTGACTAACCCCACCAACCCTAACAGACTCTTGCTCTCGCCACCATTGCCGCCGCCTCGGCTGCGGACAAGGTCAAAGTCACCCTCTACGAGGAGTCGTTGTGCCCTGCATGTGTCGGCTACTTTGATGCCGGCACTGACTTGCAGCCAGTGAACAGCGGCTTCTGGGTCATGTACGAGAACCTCAAGGACATCGTTGACGCTGAGGTCGTGATGTGGGGCAATGCTGTCGGAGACCCCAGCCAGGGCGCCGACGCCGTCACCTGCCAGCACGGCGAGGTTGAGTGTCGCGGGAACCTTCTCTTTGGCTGCGCCAAGAACCTTTACCCCGACGTTAACGCTCAGTTGAGCCTCATCCACTGCTTCGACTCCGCCCTGATTGTGGCGTTCCCTGCTGGCCTGCCTTCCGGGGCCGTCAACATGACCATGATGGACGACACTGTCAAGGCCTGCACCACCGAGTCCGACGTCAACATGGACTACGACAAACTCGACGAGTGCGCCTCCGGAGACGACGGCCTCGCCTACCTCTCCGCCGAGAAGGACAAGACACCCGGGCACTCTGGAGTCCCTTTCACCGTCATCAACGACGGAGACGTCGTATGCCCGCCTCCGGATGACCTCACCGCCGCTGTCTGCGAGGCTTACACTGGCCTAAAAAAGCCGGAGGCCTGCACCGCCGCCCTGCGCAACCAGGAGGAAAGCTGGACCAGCAAGGTCAGCCTCTACTAAAACCTTTTTTGAGCGACGAAGCGGCCAGAAGGAGGAAGGGGGGGGAGAGAAAGTGACACAATTCGAACTAATTCAGAGCGAGATGACTTAACCGTTAAACCTTAAGGTAAAAGAATATCTTGGCTCACACACGAAACAATGAAGAAGAGAAGAAAGCTACGTACCGCATGTATAAGACTCCGGCGACCTAATCGTTTTACCTTGTAAAAGAGATGTCGGTAGCGTCATGAAAACAGAAAAGAGGTTATTCAAATAAATTTTGTTCATATTACATTATATTATCATGTTCGAGAGAAGCCACTTGTACGTCGCTGGGGTCTTCGACGCAGTTATGCCAGTGGAGTGACCACGAACTCGGGCTGGAAGGTCTTCGGGATCGCGCTCAAACCGGGTATATTTCACTCTGTCTGGGTCGCCGACTGACTTCAAACTTTGAACGAGCCGGTCAGAGCTGGTTGGCGGAAATATTACATCGTCGGCCGAGTGGAAGACCCAAAAGGAAGTAGTCTGCAGGAGATCGAGCGCGGCCTGAGGGAGGGAGCCGCTGAAACCCGAAGAGCACAAAACTACTGCTCGAAATCGCTTAGTCGTTGCAAGCTCCAACGCCACTGTTGCGCCGTCTGAGAACCCAAGCAAGAACGTGTTCAAAGGATCGGTACCTAGTTCCTTCTGAGCGTAGGTTATGAAGGAAAGTAACCTGGATCGGGGATCCTCGTAAAAGCTCACCTTCTTCGCTGAGTACGGCGCGACGACGGCGAAGTTGTCGAGGAGCTCCCGAGGAGCCCGTGCTGAAGCAATCAGCGACGGAGGCAGACCAGCGTGTTCGCCTGTAATCGAGGCGAGGTTTGAGATCGGGAGAGTGTTTTCACCCGCACCATGTAGGACCACGAGGAGCGGTGGTTTATCGTTCTTGTTAGGAACGTACGCGAGACCAGAGTATGAAGCCGGGTCGACAATCTCATCTAGTTGACCTTCGCTGCTGGTACTCGATGAACTCGATATCAGAACTGATGGAAATAAAGACTTGAGAGAGAGAGAGAGCAGCTGGTCTCTTCGAAGTAGAACCAGTGCTTCTGTAGGCAGCACGCGTGCAGAAATGAGAAACCAAAAGCAGGACGACACCCGCATGAAGCCAGCAGTTTGGGTTTCAGCACCCTTGTAATTTCTTTTTGAGCGATGAAGTTGCTATTCTTCGTCGTTTTGTGCCTGTTTGTGCCTGGGGGGTCGTATAATATATACAGTTGTGGCCCTCGGTATAGGACAGCGCGCTATTTCAATCACAGATATAGAATTTGCAATAGGAGAAGCTTCGTGACTGATCCCCGACGAGCTACGCCAGACAATCAAAATAGTGCAGGTTCCAAAGACGAATCAGCAAGCAAATTGAGCGAGCCGCCGACGAAAAAGAAGAAGAAGAATATACTTAAGCTCGATTTGGACACAAGCAAGCTGCTGAAGGCTCTTGAGAGTTGGTCTCAGCCTAGTTCAGCCCCCTCCCAGGCCCTGCCTTATGAGCCTCCTCCTGCCCCCCCAGCGTCCTCATTCCCAAGGAAAAAAGCATCATCTCCCACACCGTCTCTAACAAAATTAACCCTGAGCAAGCCTCCCTCCAAAACGAACTACGGCGAAGTAATAAACGTCGACGCCTTCCTCCAAGCCAACAACGAAGACCCTGAAGAGCTCCTCCGAAACAAGATCCTCGCGTCCGCGAACGCGAACAAGGCGAGCAAGAAGTCCCTCAATAGCGCCTTCAAGGGCTCTCCCCTCCTGAAGGCCCCTCTGAGCGCTCCCAAGGCTGACATTCTGAGCTGGAACGACTTTGTGAAGAACCTTCAGTTCCTGTCTTCTCCGCAGACCCCCTCCGAGTCGTCCTCGAGCCAGCAGCCCAACGTCGATTCGGTGCTGGAGTCGGTGACGAAGAATCTCGAGGGTTTCATTTCCAACCAGTCCCAGAGCAACATAGTGGAGGTTCTGTTGAAGGAGGCCAGCAAAAACATCCTGAGCAACAGGGGCGGTTTGAAGGCTGCGAGTGAGGTGAGCGACAGATCGCTCGGACGAAGCCTAAAGAATGCGCTCGCCTAAAAAAGAAGAATGCGTCTCGTTTTCATCTCTTGCATAATTCCAACCCATCGCTACGCCGCTCCTACGCTCGCTCAGAACATCATCGCGACGGCTGAGAAGATCGCTCGGGAACAGGGCCTTGACCTCTCAGACGCCGCGACGCAGGCCAGGGCGACGGCCTCTTACACTGAGGAGATCGTGGAACTCGCCAATTCCGTTCTCTCGAACGGCTACTACAGCGCGGACGGCCTGTTCTCGGGCTACGACGTCGACGAGCTGACTTCGCTGGACTTTGAAATCGTTCAAGGCGCCAAGTACGCGGATCTGGCGGGCGCGATATACGCAGACGATGTGGTCAGCGAAGTTCACGAATTGGAACACTCCGTCGTGACGACTGGAATATCGAAGGACGTGCAGTGGCTGATCTCGGACCACCTCACGGACGACGGCGTGATGGAGAGAGTGCTGACGATCAAGGGCTTCGACGCCACGGACGCAGAGGTGGATAGAGAGCGGCTGGTCGTCGAAATTGTCAAAGCGACCCCAACGCCTCTGGGCGGAGTCGAAGTGCACACGGGCTTCCTCGGAATCGCGCAGGCAATTTACGAGGAAGTCAAGCCTTTCATAACGGCGACGGCACCCTCGCATCGGTTTGTGCTGAACGGGCACAGCATCGGAGGGTCCCTCTGCTGCATGGTGATGATGTTGATCGGGCTGGACGAGGAGGTCGATAACAATAGAATCGATGACGTTTACATTTTTGGGGCGCCTCCGATTGTCAGCGAGGAGAGGTGAGGCGCTGCAGTGCAGGCAGGTTAAGCTTACTTGGCCAAAAATCACTGCTACATTATCATCATTCTAAATTAATGCTTCGCTCTCTCTCTCTCTCTTTCTCTCCCTCTCGCAGCATCCAAAGCCTGCAGGAGGACAGCGACAGCGAACCCGTCCTGAAGCTCTTCAACTTCCGACCGGACCTTATCAAGTCGTACGTGCAGCCGTGGGACCCAGTGGTCCGTCTCTTCTGTAGGCAGGACCCAACCTTCCCGCTGGTGGGTGACTTGGGATCCGATGGCGTTACTCTGTACGCCTCTGGTCCTACTCGCGCCCTCCGGCCCTTAGTAAGGAGTGTTTTGATAATAGCCCCGGCCTGGCCCAAGCTGAGGGACGAGTACCTAAGAACAGAAACCACGGCGCTGCAAAGTGTCGGACGGCAGATCATTATCATGCCTCAAACAACGCAGTACTTGAGCGACAGGTGATAAATAATTATAATACTTACTACCACATTTATGAAAAAGCAAAATTTCTCATACCCCACTGCTCCCGCAGATTCGCCTCCGTCCAAGTGAATGTACCTGAAGTTGGCTCCTGCGCCTCCATCAGCAGTTCTAATTTGCTGCCGTTTTTGTACGAGAGATTCCCGCTCGACGAGTTTAGCATCAGCTTCGTCCCGGCCGCCCTGAGAAGTTTCATCCACCACTTTTGGCCGGCTTATACGACCGCCTTGCAGGATTACAGAAAGGAGGGAGAGCTGAGGATCACCACTGCCGAAGAGGAGGAGGGTCGGTTCTTACTGTAGAAATCAAGAATAAATTATTGTCCCAAAAAAAATGACATTTTTAGTACAAGAGGCCCTCTGCGCCACCCACGAAGTACAGCACTGCAGTCAGCACAAGCAGGAGCAGCAAAAACCTAGACTGGTGGCCGACCCCAAACCTCTCGAAGTTCTCATTTATGTCGGTCAAACTCAGGCTCAATAGCCGCTTGACCTGCCTATATCTAGTGTAGCCGGTGAAGAACGTCAGCAGCACGCAGACCACGAAGCCGATGCCCAGGCCGACGCAGAACCAGTCCATTCCCTGGTCGCTCTTCTCCGCCAGGGTGAGGAAGGAGAACGCGCAGCCCAGGATGCTGATGGACGTCCTGATCCAGGCGAGCCACGTGCGCTCGTTAGCGAGGTGGGCGTTGACGCGCTCGAACTTCATTATCGAGGCCTGGAAGCCCTGGTTCGTGTTGGCGAGGCTGCTTCGACGGGTGGAGGATATATTCAGGGATGGGGGGGGGGAGGTGGAGGCGGCGGGCGACAGGGGAGGAAGGACCAAGCAGTTCAAAGTGGTCTTGCCGGGGATGGAGGAGGAGAGGGCGACGTACGAGCCATCGGAGGGGTCCTCGAGGACGAAGTCAAGGGAGGAGGCGGAGGCGGAAGAAGGTGAAGAGGGTGAAGAGGGGAGGGACTGGATGGTGTGATGGAGGGCTCGCTTGAGGCTACCACGGGCGGGGAGTGGTGGAGGGGCGGCGTGGTGAGTACGGGTGAGATAAGCTGGTGGCGCAGGCCCGAAGGTCAACAGACTTGCTTCTCACCTGTCCTCGAGTTCTTCTGAGCTCGACCCCAAATAGAAGCTAAAATTGATTGGGGGCGCCTGTAGCTGCTCTCTGCCCCGGTCTAGAAGATTCAGTTTTATCGTGACCTTATTTTTCGTCGACATGAATAGCGTCGAATAGCAACACTCAAGAAAGCACTATTCCAGGGATACAACCAAATTTTCTTTCGCTTCCGTCCTGCTTTGTCCGTAGGTGCGTAAAGCCTGTCGAGACGACGCAATTGTATTGCGCGACACCTCAACCATTTTCTAACCTATTCGCGTCCACAGGCCAGAAAATCCATACATTTCACTTTTCACCCCGTACTCGTCTCTCGTCCACTACATTCGTCAATCAAAAATGGATCTTTACGACGTCCCCCTACACCCTAGCTCCTCCGTCATCCAGTCTGAGACTGGATCCTACAGCAGGGATATGGCCAAGGGGCTTGGACCCGAGCTCGTCCTAGCCCGCCCCGGCGGCCTCCTCGACCTGTACACCTCCTCCCCTGAGACCGGGGCCCTGAAGCTCCTCTCCTCCACCAGGCTCTTCTCCAACATTCGCTCCATCTCAAATTTCCGCTCCCAGGGCTCCAAGCGCGACCAGGTCGTGGTGGGGACCGACTCCGGCAGCGTGGCAGTGATTGCCTTCGGCGGAAAGGAAGAGTCCTACAGGGCCAAGACGGTCCAGTGCGAGATATTCGGCAAGACTGGCGTCCGCCGCCCCGTCCCCGGCCAGTACGTCGCCTCGGACCCCAAGGGCCGCGCGATAATGATCTCGGCCATCGAGAAACAGAAGCTCGTTTACGTCATGAATAGGGACAGCAACAACAATACGACCATCTCGAGCCCTCTCTCTGCTCACAAGAGCAGCACCATTACGTTCGACTGCGTCGGGGTGGACGTGGGATTCGACAACCCCGTCTTTGCCGCCTTGGAGCTGTCTTACGAGAACCCCAGCTCGGCAACCAAGAATATAACTTACTACGAGCTGGACCTGGGTCTCAACCACGTCACTAGAAGGTGGACGGAGGAGGTGAGTTTATAGTCGTGTACATTAACAGCCCGTTTTTATTGGTTTTTAGTGCGTTCATAGCGCACTGTCTAACCCCCCACCCACACACCCACACCCTCTCCCAAAAAAATCCAATCAGGTCACCAGGAAGGCCTGCTGTGTGCGCAGCCTGCCCGGAGGAAGCGACGGCCCGAGCGGAGTGATCATCGGAGGGGAGGACGTCATCGAGTACCACAACGAAGGGCAGTCCCCTATCTCTGTCCCCATCCCGAGGCGCGAGCACCACCCCTCGAACAAGCCCACCCTCGTCACCAAGTTGACCGTCCACAAGCAGAAGAAGAACAAGTACTTCGCTCTCGCTCAGACGGAGCTCGGAGACGTCTTCAAAATCACCACCACAGTCGAGAGTGACAAGGTAGTCGGGCTTCGGTGTCAGCTAATCGACACCGTGCCCGTCGGCGTTAGCATGAACGTGACGAAGATGGGCTTGATGTTCTTGGCGGCCGAGGTCGGGGACCACACCCTCTACCAGCTCGAGCAGAGCATCATCAGCCTCGACGGGGCGGTGGAGACCACCAACGCCACCAAGCTGAACGAGGTTCCTAGCTTCACCCCCGAGAATTTGATGAAGAACATGAGAATCGTCGACACCATCTCCAACGTGGGCGCCACCACCGGCCTCATGGTGGGCGAGTTCACCAACAACGAGAGTAGCCCTCAGATCTACGCCCTCTGTGGCTCCGGGCCGCGTTCGACGGCCAGGGTGCTCCGCCACGGAGCCGCCATCAATCAGCTCGCCGTAACGGACCTCCCCGGCACCCCCAGCAGGCTCTTCACCGTCAAGGGAAACGAGGGGGAGGACAAGTACATCGTGGTGAGCTTCGTGGGATCCACGCTCGTCCTCAGCGTCGGCGAGAGCGTCGAGGAGGTCAGCGACTCCCAATTCGCTCTCGACGCCGAGACGATCGGCTGCGGCAGACTGAGCGACGGCGGCTACGTGCAAGTTACGCCCTCCTTCATCAGGCACATCAAGTCGGATGGGAAGACTTACAAGGACTGGCAGCCGCCCGGCCTCATGAAGATATCGCACGCCTGCTGCAACGAGACCCAGGTGGTCATCGTCTACGACGGGCAGGCCGGAAAGGTCATCTACTTCGAGCTCGACGAGAGCATGAACCTCAACGAGAAGGCCGAGAAATCCCTCGGCTCCGAGGTGACTTGCCTGGACGTCGGCGTCGTCCCCAAGGGCAGGAACAGGAGCCTGTGGTGCGTGGTCGGAACATTTGAGAACGACGTCAAGGTCCTCTCGCTGTCCCCCCACGACCTCCTCACGGCCCGCTCGACGTCGAACATTCCCGAGAAGAACGGCAGGCCCTCGAGCCTCTGCATTGTTGACATGATCGGAGACAAGGGGTCCGTCGAGACGACCCTCAGCATAGGGACCGACAGCGGCGTCATGCAGCAGACCACCATCGACGGGCAGAGCGGTGGTATGGGGGGCAACCCCACTAGAAGGTTCCTGGGCGCAGGAAAGGCGGAGATCGGGAGGGTCGCCGTCGACGGCAAGAGCTGCTGCATCATGCTCTCTTCCCGGCCGTGGCTTAGTTATTTGAGCGCTCAGACTGGTGGCCTGGTGACGTCCCCTCTCTCCTACACCTCCTTGGACCACGCCTGCGGCTTCACCAGCGACATCATTTCAGAGGGCATCATCGCCACCAGCGGAAACCAGCTACACATCCTGACCATCGAAAACATCGAGAGCAACTTTAATGAGACGAAGGTGCCTTTGAGGTACACGCCGAGGCAAACTTGCTTGATTAACGGAAGCCTCGCCATCGTCGAGGCCGACGCTCGCGACTATTCCGAAGCCGCCAAGGTCAAAATGGGCTACGGCAGCGTCATGTCCGTCGCGAAGAAGGCGGGAGACGGCATGGAAATTGATTCAGACGAGGACGAGGAGGGAGGGAGCGAGAAGGCCACCGTCGTCAGGGGACCCGTCCCCGAAAACACCAGCTGGGGCAGCTGCATTAGACTCATCGACCCCTCGAAGTGCACGACCCTGGACGTGCTGGAGTTGGAGGACTACGCGGCTCTAAGCTGCTGCGCTATCCAGTTCAGCTCCCGGGGGGGGGAGGTCCTCCTCGCCGTCGGCATCGTGAAGGAGCTCTCGTTCGATAAGGGGGCGCAGGCGAAGGAGTACGGCATCAGCCTGTACAGAGTCGTCAATTCGAGGCTCACACTTCTGCACACTACCAAGGTTAACGCTCCGGTCCTGAGCATGACTCAGTTCAACTCCAAGCTGCTCGTCGGCTGCGGAGGGTTGGTGAGATTGTACGACATGGGCAAGAAGCAGCTGCTGAGAAAGTGCGAGGCCCGGGCCACAACCAGCAACGTGAAGACCCTCGCCGCGGCCGGCGACAGAATTTACGTAGGCACCCTCGGAGAGAGCATCAAGATCATGAAGTTCGACGCTACGAGGCAGCAACTGAACCTCGTCTGTCAGGACGCAGTCCCGAGGAACATAACGGCGATGTGCGTGTTGGATATCAACACGGTCGCCGCGGGTGACCGGTTCGGAAACGTCGTCGTTTTGAGAAGCCCGGACAACAGTGTGGAGGAGACCATGGGCGGATCCTTCTGGAGTAAGGCGAAAGTCCCCTTGTTCGAGATGCTCTGCCACTACCACACGGGAGAAATCGTCACCGGGTTGAAGCGCGCTAGCCTAATCAGCCAGGGCCAGGAGGCCATCATCTACACTAGCATCACGGGCAAGATCGGAGCTCTCATGCCCCTGAAGACCAAGGACGACGTCGAGTTCTTCACCGGCCTGCAGGACAAGATCAGGAACGTCGCCCCCAGGCCCGTACTTAGGGATTTCGCCAAGTTCAGGGGCCTTTACGCGCCCGTCAAGAAGGTCGTCGACGGAGACGTCATCGGCTTGTGGGGCTCCCTCAAATCGGAGGCAAGAGAAAAAATCGCCGGCGAGATGGAGAGGACCGTTGGAGAAGTTGGCAAAAAGATCGAGAGTGTCACGGCGCATTTGATGTAAACGTAAGGGGGAAAAGAAAAAAGTAATCGGGCTAAATTTTATTCTTACAATAATATAACAACATTATATTTACATGATCATGCCTTCTTCTCCTCGCCTGCGTCCTCGTCGTCCTCGCTCTCCTCCTCCTCCTCCTCCTCCTCGCCGCTCCCCTCCTCTTCGTCGTCAGAATATTCCTCCACGTCGCCCTCCTCTTCTCCCTCTTCTCCCTCTTCTCCCTCTTCTCCTTCCTCGCCCTCTTCGCCCTCTCCTTTCTTTTTTTTCTTCTTCCCGAAACCAAAGCTGAAACCTTTCTTCTTCTTCTTCTCCTTCTCCTTCTTCTTCGGTGACTCGCCGTCCTCTTCCTCCTCGTCGCCGTCGTCCTTCTTCTTCTTGCCGAAGCCGAAGAACGATTTGATGCCGTCGCCCACGCTGGCGGTGATGCTGGGAGGAGCCTCTCTGACCTTTGGCGTGTACTCTAGCGGCGGCTTGTCCGCATCTAGCAAGAACGCCGAAATGCTCTCCAGCCGCCTCAGCCTACCTCCTGGGCCAAGCGGCATTTTAGCCAGCTCGTCCCTGTGCTCGAATCGCATGTTGCACGTTTCGCACATTTGCCCTCCCTTGCAGAGGATGCACATTCCGACGTGCTGCTTGGAGTCACCTCGTCCGAACTTCCCGTACTCGAGCGCAAACGTCTCGAACTGCCTTAAAATATCGCTGTTGTAGCTGTCCGCCGCGATGGCTCGTTGGTAGGCGTTCTCGACATCCCTGGGGTCGTTGCTGGGCCTGATAACCGCCGCAGTGACGTTCTTACCGGCGAGGGCGTAGTTCACGCGGCCCACGGATCGGTTGATTCCGAATATACCGAAGACCTCGAGCATTGAGAAGTGAAGGAAGTTGAAGCCCTCGAGCTGGACCCTGATGTAGCGGCCGGTGATGTTCTCCGGAACTTGCCACGTGCTCAGTCTCTTGATCTCCGCGAATCTCACGCGAGCAACACACATGTCCAGGCACTTTCTCAAATTGTCGCCGCCCACGCCGTCGGGGAAGGGGTCCGTGCTAATCATGACCCAACACGGGAAGAGACGCGCGCTGAACTTGTCGCGAGGCATGCTCATGTCCGGCGGCTCGTCCGTTCGGTTCCACAACTTGATGGAGTTCAAGACTGCGTACTTGCCCAGGTCGACCTCCCACCAAGGTTGCGCATCTTGCTGGGTGTGAATGCAGTCGCCGTCGGTCAAGACTCCCTCCTTGCTGCCCTCGACGGCAATGAAGGCGTCCATGTCGCCGTACACGCTCGACTGCCTGCAGGTCTTCTTCATCGCCAAGTTCTTGGGCGCCTCGTACAAGCACTTCACGGCCGATGGCTCGGGAATGAAGAGCTCCTCGACGCTCTGGCCGCAGCAGCCGTTGCGGTTATTGCCCCAGCAGAGCAGCTCGCCCTCTGACGTCACCGCGGCCTGGTGGCCAAAGCCGGCGCTGACCTGCCTGCAGACTGTGGCGTCCTGGCCAGGCTGAGCGCGGAGTTTGGGGTAGTCGTCGAAATCGGGGCAGAACTTCCCGAGCACATTAGCAGGCCCGGCCACGTAGCAGGCGCCTCCGCTCAGGGATTTCATCTTCGCGCCTCCGCCTCCGGACACCTTGTCCTTCACGGCAGTCAAGGCGATAGTCTGAAAGTACCCGCAGCTTACGTTGCCGAAGGTTTCGTGAGTCATGTTCTCAACGAGAACTGGCGAGGGCTGCGTCACCATGTTATTACGGCCGAGACCGAGCCTCCCGCCGTCGCCGCAACCCCACACGAAGAGCTCCCCTCCGCTGCCGACGCATGCGGAGTGGTTGGCGCCGCAGCTCACGCGGCGGACCTTCCGAGTGTTCGGGATCAGCAGACGAGTTGGCACAGAGCAGTAGCACTCCTGGGTGGTGGTGAGCTTTCCGAGGCCGAGCTTGCCACTGCTGGCTCCACCCCAAATGTAAAGCTCTCCTCCCGACACGATGGCTGCCGAGTGGCTGTAGCCCGCCGAGGCCCGTATGACGGGCTTTCCCTGCAGGGCCTGCACGAGCGTCGGACGATTGGTGTCTGCCCTCGGGTTTCCGGCCTCGGTATCGTCGAGTCCGAGCCTGCCGCTGACTCCCATGCCCCACATGTACATCTGACCGTTCTGGTGAATGACCCCGGCGTGGTTCGCCCCTGCAACGATGCTAACGCAGCTAGCGTAGCCACGGGGCGTCTTGACGTCGGAGGCGCGCTCAGTGATACCACTTATCTCCATTTGGTAGCTATTCCCTCTTGGGGTGAAGATGGGAAGCGTGCCCTCCCGACTCTGGTTGATGTGCGAAAACCACTTCTCGTACCCCTCCTCCAGCT
The DNA here is from genome assembly GCA_030267905.1 of Triparma verrucosa. Classification (NCBI taxonomy): domain Eukaryota; class Bolidophyceae; order Parmales; family Triparmaceae; genus Triparma; species Triparma verrucosa. Next base: position 34,340 of record BRXX01000222.1, read on the forward strand.
TGGTGTACTTCGCCTGCCTTTCGATATTGTTCTTGGCATACTCTTGCGCCATCTCCTCGGCCTGGATCTCCTTCAGCGGCCTCCACATGTCGTTGACTTCCAGCTTGATCTTGTTAGCCATGGTGTTCCTCTTCCGCTTCATCAAGTCCATGATTTCGACTTCGAGCTCCCTAATCTTCCTGTGGGCCCTTTCTCCCAGCACCTTCTTCTCAAGCACGAAGTCTTTGTGCAGGATGTCAACCATCTCGTTCTTCGTCATACTGGTGCAGGGCTTCCCTCGCACCTCCAGGGACAGCTGAACTTCTTCGAACTTCACCAAGGGCATCAGGTCTCCCTTGATGTATAGAAGCCGGTTCTCTGCTCCGGGAGGCGGTCGCCAGTGCCCGTAGTACTGAACAACGAGCTTAAGCTTGTCCGCCTCAAGGTCCTCCGGAGAGTCCTCCTTGTGGGGCTCCTCCTCCTCCGGCGCAGATTTGTTCTGCGTCATTAAGAGCATCTTACTACGCGCCGTGGTATCTCCACGCCAGTTGGTCTGCCAGTACGAGTCCGGCTCCACTTCGTGCCACCAGTGATCAGTACCTCCCCAGGCGAATATTTCGCCCAGGTCGGTGAGCGCGAACATTACGTTGTCGCTGACTGCGACCTCCTTCGTTCTCCGGCCCCACAAGGCACAGGTGTTCGAGGCGGCGTTGATGCCGTGGAAGGCAGACGTTGCTGCCTCGACCCTAGGGTCTTCAATTCCGAGGGCGCCGGCATCAGCGTCGATGGGGGCGGGGGCAGCTTCTGCGCCCTTGCCCTTTTGCGTAAGGTCAGTGTCCCCCGGTCTCACCCTCCTGTGCCAGAGCTGGCGCATTTTGTCAAAGCCGTCCTGCTGGTAGCTGCGACGAGGAGGCAACGAGTTAGAATATGTAGCTGTGCAGAAGTCCCGGAAACGGTGGACAAAGATGGACCTCTCAGCATCTCACCTTTTGGTGCTCATATCTGTCTTGGCGAAGCCGTCAAACTGGCCGTAGGTGCCGCCTCCGAATACGTAAACCTGGCCAGCGGCGTCCAGGGCACTCCTCAGCTCCACATCCGCTCGGCGCTGCGCCTTGGCGATGAATTTACCCTTGCTATTGATGATATCCTGCCACTTCCTCCATCTGTTGGCTTCGGCCAGAGCCGCCCTCTCCTTTTCCTGCGAGCCAAGGAGCGAAGCGACGAGTTAGAATAAAGTAGCGGTGGTAGAGGTCACTACAACCGGTAATGACGTAAATCTAAACTTCTCACCTCCTCCTCGTCTAGAATTTGGCCGAGCATAGTCATTAGCTGAGCCTTGGTCGCGAACTTGGGGATGGCAATCCCTCGGTCCAGCAGCTCCTTTTTCGTGTTACCGACTCGCAGCCAGACCTGCTTGAACTCCTCGTAGTCAATGAAACCGGAGCCGTCTTTGTCGTATTGAAGGAAGAGCTGCTCCTGCTTCTCGTCGGAGACTGACAGTCCCAAATATTCCAGGACAAAAAAGAACTCGTCCTCGTCAATCTTGCCGGTCCCGTCCTCGTCGAACATTTCGAACGCGTCCAAGGGCGTGAGCAGCGCATTGGGGGCGAATCCTACCGGGTTGCCGCTGTCAGGATCGCAAGCGAAGAGCGCAATCTTGAACTCGTTGAAATCTATTTCGCCGGAGCCGTCGGCGTCGCACATTCTAAAGTACTTGAGCATCTTGGGGACGCTCATTTTTATGCCGAGGCGTGGAAGCATCGCTCGGAACTCTTCAAAGCTTATCAGGCCAGAGTTATCCGTGTCAAACTCTTTAAACACGTCCATCGGGTCCATCTTGGCCAAGTTTCCGATGAGTTCGTTCTATATTGTGTGTTGGCGTTGTGCATGTGTGTGAGAGACCGTCCAGTGCTGGTTGGCTTTGGTTTTCGTGGCTCACCTTGTCCTCATTGTTGCCGTCATCTCCCTCGTCATCTCTGTCTTCATCGCTTACGTCGCTATCACCGTCGCCTATGATTGTTCTCTGACTCACGGCGGTTCTGTTAGCCTGGCTGTCTCCCCCGCCGCCCCTCACGTCGGGGGTCATGCCGCGGCCAGGGACGCCCCTGGCTCCCTCGGAAGGGTCAAATTTGTTCTCGGCTTCATTCTTTTGACCTTCAATGGCCTTGGCGGCTTCATTGGTCTCGTTAGTGGCGAGGCGGTCCATAGCGGAAGGCATGGTGCTCGATGGGGGGGGCGGGTAGGGGAGAGGGGGGGAGTCGAAGGAGTCGAGAAAGGGGGTGGGAGAGAGACTAGGTTATCGGTTAGAGGAAGGCTGTTTGCGGGCTATATACGGGTTGGAAGTGTCGAAGGATTTGATAAGGGTGCCTGAATTATGGTGTATAGGTGGATAGATTCTAGATTCTAAGTGTGTCGGAGCTTTTGGAAGGACCTTGATTTTGCCTTAAGTTTAACGGGGCCAGGCCAAGGCTGAGGGAAAAAAACGGGTAATTTAGGTTTTGACTGGGCCTCCACATACCTTTGACAAGATTTCAAATCTTTCAGCGCGAATTAAGCCCTGGTTTCGCCCCCACCTCCATTCCTGCGTTAGCTGTCTCGTTGTGGCAAGTGCCAGACATGGAATTTGATGGGTCTCGTTTCTCGCACAGCAAAAGGCGCTCCCAAAATGCCTCCTCCACAGCCAAGACGGCCTGCATTTGGGCGTGCGACGTTTGCGGGTACAAGTTCAACAAAGACCACGCCGTGAAGTGTGAGATGTGCGAGTTTAAGGGCCCCGTGACAAGATTTGGCTTTGTTATTAGGGGGGCTCACTTCCTCTGCAGTGTCCACAGCGCTAGGCCGCCTGAAAAGGTCGACCTCCTCCGGGCATGCAACATCAAATCTGGCACACAATTAGAGACGGTCCTTGACGGTACTTCGGACGTGGAGCTTCCTACCCGCATCATCCGCACCTTCATCCGAGAGCACGGGGCGACCCAACAGGTGAGAGGCTGCAAGGAGCGAAGCGACGAGTTGAGAAGGGGCCTTTACGGCGTTTTCGTGCTCTTCGCCAATACTTCCCTACGAAAAGTTGCTGCTGCCAACTTTGACTCAATTTTCTAACGCTATAAATAACTCCTCCCTCGCAGATTCGAGACGAGACTGTTGAGAAGCTGAGCGTCACTCTCAAGGTGGACTACCCCCTTCCCGAGGACATCGCGGACGAGCACGAAAATAGCGAGATCTTGGCCGAGAAGTTGGCCCACTTTGATTACGGGGAGGGGGAGGAGGAGGAGGGAGAAGCTGGGTTGGATATAGCAAGCGGGGAGGCGACGCCTACGGCGACTGGAGCGAGTTTAGGTGGCGAGCCCCTGGACCGCAGAAGAACGAGCAGCTTCAAGTTGGAGGGGTGAGAGTGTGCGAGGAGCGAAGCGACGAGCTGAAAAGGCGTGTGTACTAGATACCAACGTACATGCCCGATACTTTCAAATGTAACGTTGCTGCTGCCAAATACTTCGCCATTTCTAACGTCACCCACGCCCCTACCATTACGACTCGCTTCGCTCGTCACAGTTCGAGCAAGGATATGAACGTCGACTTCGTCGATCATCCTGCGTCGAGCATCACGACCAACCTGACCGGGATGGTCATGCCCGACAACTCCAGGCAAAATACGGCAGCCAGCAGTCTCGCCAGCATCGATACTGAAGACAGCATGGAGGAGAGCGGCACGTACAGGAGGCACTCCCAGCAGCCTGCCAAGGGGGGCAAGAAGAAGAGGAAGAAGAAGAAGAAGAACCAGAACGAGAAGATGGATCTGTTTGAGCAGGTGATGGAGAACGGCAAGGGGCTCGTGTACGATCCTTCCGTTGGTCAGTTCAGAGAGAGGAAGGGGATCTCGAGGAGAAAGAGCATCTCGCCCGCGGACCTTGCAAATTTGCACGGGGTCAGTGATCACTTTCACTACGTCAAGTTCATGAAGAGGGAGAAGGACGCCATGACCTTCAAGCTTGACTTGCTGATGAAGGAGAAGTCCGGGGAGAAGCACGAGGCCCCGACGAATGAGGACATAGAGGCCGAGTATTTGAAGGGCAGCAGCGTGCTGCAGAGCCACTTGAACAAACCCTGCACGCTCTGCGAAATGGTTTTCAAGCCCTGGAATTTGCCCGGAGTCGTTCCGTTCAAGGCGGTGAGCGAGTGGAGGAGGAAGCACGGTAAACCCTTCGATAAAACGGACAGGCGGCTGGCGCAGAGCAGGGTGTACGAGGCTTGCAGGCTTTGCCTATTCTGCACGCAGTTTTTCGACGCCGATTTTTCTGACTTCGTAGAGTACCATTTGGGGAGTACGGACGTCGCCGATCCTGCCCTGGAAGTGGAGGATACGAGCGGGCGCAAGAACGAGCTGGACCCGAAAGTTACCAAGAGCCTTCAGGACTATTCGCAGAAGGGCATCATCAAGCAGGACTTCATTCGTCCGACGAGTGCGTTTCTGCAAGAAATGGAGGTGAGTAGGAGGCGAAACGTTGTAATGGGAATGAATCGTCCGTTTTTCTAACCCAACGTTAATCACCCTCTTACTTAGATGGATGCTTTGAGGGACAAGAAGTTCCTACCCAAGCTCATGAGCAACATGGGCTGCCAGCTCGCCAGGAACGTCAGGCCTGAGAACCAGCCGAAGACTCTCTTCAGCCCTACGACAAAACACGGAGGGCTGGGTAGCAGCATGAGAAACAAGAATAAAAGGACGCAGAAGAAGACGGGGAGGGGGAGTATGCGAGGGCAGCCTGTTAAGCTGAAGGCTTTGACGGGTTCGGGAGGAGAGAGGATGAGCAGGAGGGAGATGCTTTTGGAGAGCCTGAATCGAAACGCTGCGGAGAACGCCATGTCGCCCAAGGGACCCAGCGGGGCTACAGAAGGGTTTGAGGAGAGCGAGAGAAGGTGAGAGAGAGGGGGAGGGGGGGAGGGGGGGGAGAAGTGATTTTCCGAGGGAGCGAAGCGAGAACGTACAAGGGAGTGATGCTCCGGCCAAGCGTCAAGTATCTCTTGCAGTGTCATGTTATATTGTTCCCACCCTATTCTAACATCTTCAACGTTCTCCGGTTAAAAAGACTCCGCCAATCCGGCATCGCTCGCAATAACAATCTAAAAAGAAAGAAGAAGAAGAGGAAAGAATCCGTCACTCACGTCAAGCAGCACAGCGTCGACATCTCAGCGCTCGAGGACTTACTTGATGAGACTGAGGTTCCTGTTAAGGAATTTTCGAAGACGATGCCGGAGAAGGGGAGGGGGAAGAAAGGGAAGGGATTTAGAGGGAAGGAAATGCAGCCGCCGGAGGAAAGCGCTTATAGACAGTCTATGCGTAGAGCTACTAACGTGTACGTTTAGAAGAAATTTTAATTTTTGATTTTATGAATTTAGGAGAAAAGGTTGTTATTAATATGCGTTTTCAGAGGTTTGAGTAGGAATTGTAATTATTTCACTCGTTCATTAGGTCGAGGCGTTCCGCGCTGACTTCCCGTGACATAGCTCCCCTCTCCCTCTTGTTCTCCTCATCGAACGGCGTCTTAAGGTATTGGACTCCTGTAGCCTCAACGAGGGCTGTCTTGAGGTGGTCTGTAATGAGAGACAATGCGACGCTGTTAATGCCGACAGGCACAATTATGTCAGCCTGACGTTTGCTAGGCTCAACAAACTCATTATGCATAGGCCTCACTGTCCTCATGTACTGGTCGAGCACTTGATCTAGACTCCTACCCCTCTCCTGACAGTCTCTCGTAACCCTCCTGATCAACCTAACGTCACTCTCAGTGTCTACGAAAATTTTAACGTCCAACAACTCAGTCAATCTCGGCTCAGTGAATATTAAAATACCCTCGACTAAAATAACGCGGCGGGGACGGGCGACTGTTTTCTCGGCGGTGCGGGAGTGGGTGGAGAAATCGTAGTTGGGGATGAGGACGGAGGAGCCGGAACGGAGTTGCTCGATGTGACCGACGAGGAGGTCGGTGTCGAGACTGTTCGGGTGGTCGAAGTTCTGGAAGGGGGGGGGGGTTAGTGGGAGGGGGGGGGGGGGGTATGTGACGGTTGATGGTTTTGTACTAACCTGCTGCTCACGCTGTGCCATAGTCCATGAACTCAAATCCTTATAATAACTATCATGACTAATGAACGTAACGTTATTCTCTCTACCTAACGCGGTGTAAATTGCTTGGGCGAGAGTCGTTTTACCGCTACCAGAGCCACCGGCGATGCCGACGACGAGGATGGGAGCGCCGTCGGGGCGGTTTGAGATCTCGCGGATCGTGCCGATTAGGGGAGAGAAGGAGTGGGAGGCGGTGTGAGGGTCGGGGCGGAGGTTCTGGAACTGAAGAAAAATAAGAGAAGTGAGAGGAATTCGGGGATTGGGACGAGTTAGGATTGTAGGGAAATTGAAATCAAGCCGTTTAATCAACGTCGTCTATTGTTTTCGTATTTACCTTTTTAGGTGACGCTGGATCCTGGTTTGATGGTCCGAGGTTGAAAGAAGAAGGTGAAGATGATCGACCGTCTAGAGGGTCTGACATGCGGCGGGAGAGGGCAGCTCGAGAGAGAGGGGAGCTGTGTTGCAGCGGTAGATGTAGTGTAGCGTAGCGTGTGTTAGATTTGAGCGCTCATTTGATTGATGAGTACTAGAGGGGGAGGGAGTGGATTTTCAGGTGACATTCTTTGCGTAGATTTTAGCGCAGTATTGAGTGTCTGGCGCCACGTTGACTAGTAACCCTAACAGTAGTAGTATCTCACGACGATATCACGTGTCACATACGTCATGTCACTATTCTGCAACGCTTTCTGTCCAAGCCCCTTCATCCTCACCCAGGGGACGGAGCTGTCGCATTTTTTGACCCTCCTAAACGCGTATGTTGTATCATCATAGCCATTGAAACTCCGAGCAGTAGTCCGCAGCCGGCCCAGATGTACGGATTCTGGTTTTGTCGTTGCGACATTTTTATTTGGTGTGCTCTTCCAGAATTCACTTTATCAGGGATTCAACCAATTTCAACTTTGGGAAGATCAAATTACACATTCGCAACGCCGCACAATGAGTGACACAAAAAAGAAATCAAACAAAGCCGGCGCCTTCGTGAGTAATCCCCACCACCTTCCTCGTCCCACTAAATTACTGAAATATATGACCTTATCAATCCCACGCACGCATAAGCGATGGTAATCCTTCGACGAAACGCGCCTCTTCATATATCTCACACGCTCGAGCAACCCTTTCATTAACGATCGTAGTTTAGTAGGATGGGAGGCGCGATGCGCGACAGCGGTAAAGGTGAGAATGAGATTCTCCAATAATGTACCTTTATAAACATAATTAACCCAAAACGTCTCATCTCCAACAATTAAAACCGCAGTAACGAAGTTTAAAACCGAACACGCTTTAATCGTCAACAAGATCTCCCAGCGTAAGCGCGAGTTCGGGATTGAAATATACCCCGACATGTACCCTGAGTACGACGAGAATAAGGTGAAGGGTAAACTCAAGGTTGTTAGTGTTAAGATACAGCAGTGGGAGAGAGAGTTGACGGCGATTGAGGAGAAGATCGAGAGCTTGACTTATGGGAAGGTGAAGGAGGGGGGGGGAGAGGAGGAGGACGTTGAAAAGTTCGACGGGGACTTGAAAGATGACGACAAGGAGTAGGGGCGAAACGGTGAGGGGGTTATTTAGGAGTTGAAGGGGCGCGGAGGGAATCGTGGAGTGAAGGGGCGCGGAGGTAATCGTAGGAGTGTTTTATGTTATGTTAAACAAAACTGTGTCGCGACGTAATTTTTTTGGTTTTCGAGACCGAATTTTCTTTCACCTCTATGTACATAATTGTTTCATTTGTCTATCGCTTGTTTTCATCTGCATTCTAAACATCATTCTTGCGTTTTCCGCCCTCGCCTAATTCCGTGTCGACCTGTCTTCCGCCGTCCTCGTCGACGAACTTCTCGAACGTGCTCCTGTAGCAGAAGTACTGAATTATCAGAACCATTGACTGGGTGAGGCTGGTGATGCCGAGGAGGACGACTGGGGGGTCCCCGATCAGGGTTCCATGGATGACGTAGAAGCCGTAGGCGCTAGCCTGGATGATTTGACTGCGGCGGGAGTAAGATTGGGGGGGGGTGAGAACGGGCGAGGAATTGCGAAGATGGACGGAAACATTTGTAAGTGCCAGGTTTTCATGTCGACAGGCGTCTCGGTGGGCTTGGAATTGTTTCACCTGCCAACACTTATTCCTCGGGTGTCCTTGGTCTTCTGGAGCTTGTAGATCTGCGGGAACTTGTAGATCAGGCTCAGTGTCACGGCAATCCAGCCGAAAACTCGAGTCGGCATCTTTTCCAAAAGGAAATGTGAAATCCCAGGCAGCAGGGCATTTATTTTTGGTGGCAGAAAAAGTTGACGGATTGATTGAAAGACCTTTCCAGAGATGTGGACGGATACTACTTTCGAGGAGTTATTCCCGTACGTGGTAGAGGGCCTGTTCTTGTTGGCCTCAACGCTTGCAGGACTTCCCATGCTCAGGAGCCTCTTCATACAGCTCATAACTGCCTTCGGGCAACGGGATGCACCAGGGCAGCAGGTTGCTGAGGGAGAGGACGGTCTTGAGATGGCGGAGACTTCGAAGAGGAGGGACGGCAATTTTACAGCAGGCAATCCAATGCACTTGAGAGATAACGAGCACGAGGGCGGTGTACAACACCCTACATTCATACCTCCCAGCATCCTCCCCCACAGTGTCCTCCCCCCCAACACCCTTCCCCCTACTGCCCCCCACAGTGTCCTCCCCCCCAACCCCCTCCCCCCTACTGCCCCCCCCAACGTGCCAAAAATAACCGGAGGCTTGGACAGAATCGAACTGGCAAAGGAAAAGAGCGAGAAACACTTCAGCAAAGCGGTGGAGGATGGAGCAAGGGGAAACCTCGAGTTAATGCAGGTGAGAAGCTATGTATTTGACTAAATATCCCCTCCCCTTCCTCAACTCACCTCGGGCGACCTTCACAGGAGAGAGCGATTGCGAGAGGTTTAGGAGGCAACGCCAGGACCGCCAACCAGGATGCTTTCACACGGCTCCTGTCGGGTGGAGGCGCAGGAGGAATCTTCGAGACGGTCAGCATCGCAATATCCTTCCTACAGAATTTCAGCCTCACCATCAAAATCGATGTCTCGTTCCCGGAGAGTCTCAAGGCGCTATTCGCGTGGCTCGAGATCTTCTCCTTCGACTTTGACATTTTCGGACGAGAGCAACTCGGAATTTGGTTCAGCATTTTCATTGGGCTCTTGTTCCCTCCCTGGCTGATATTCACGTTCGATTCAGGGCTCAGGACGAAGTTTGGGCCACCAGCTTCCTTCACGGAGGACGGAGACATAGATGAAGAAAAGGCTAGGCGCTGGTTTGCTCGGTGCCGAAACCTCTCCTTGTTATTTATCGGTCTCTCCATTGCTAGCACCGGTTTTAATTGGTTCGGTAGCGACGCGCTTGATGCACTCCTCCTTGTCATTTCCCTCCTTGCTTCTCTCACAGTGGGCTATCAATCGTATCTGTATAGGATGATAATCATCTGCGACAATGCCGAGGAGGATTTTGGCAAGCGACGACAGGAGAGCGACATGTTCTTCTTCGTCTTCTCCTATCCAGTGGCTTTCCTTTCAGGTGAGAGGGCGAGAGCGAAGTGACAAACTTAAAGGAGCCAATTCCGCCAAGATTTCTTCTAACGCTATAAATCACTCCTCCTTTGCGACTCGCTTCGCTCGTCGCAGGAGTCACTGCCTGCACGTCCCTCATGATTGTTGACCACGTAGTAATCGGGTACCTCCTGCTTCTCTTCTACGTTTTCTTTCCGAACTTTTACTTGGCGAGGTACGGCAAGAGCGTAAAAGAAAGCCTCGGAGAGGACGATGGCCTGAGTTACCAAGAAAGCAGGGACAAGGTCTTGAGGGACGCAAAAGAGGATGTCCTCAACGATGTCAAAACCGGAGAGGAGAGGAAAAATCGAGAGCTGTCCAACGACGCAAACGGTTTCAAAGCCGCCGTCATCTGCGGCTTTGTAGGTTCGTTCGAGGAGAGGTTTTGGTGGTGGAAGTGCTACATCATGCTCGAGAGGGCCGCACTCGCAGTCCTCATTCACATCAACGCCTCACCAAGGGGAATTGCGAGGGTCGCAGGAGCCGGCTTCTTCCTCAGCTTACTTTGTAGGCCCTATTGGTCGATGGCAGAGGACTGGCTTGATATCACGGTGCGCATGTCCAACCTCATGACCTGTGTCGCCGCCCTTCTTATCAGTGAAGGGGTCTTAACCGGCGACGAGACTTGGCTCGCAGTCTCTCTTTGCGTGCTAGGCTGCATCACGGTGTTTGCCTTGATATTCTTCATTGGTCCGAAGAGGCTCCTGAGAGGTGCGATCAAGTCGTTCAAGGCGAGGAAGCGGGCAAACACCTTAAGAAAACTTCTGATCGAAAAGATAAACGACGATGACATCAAGCAAATGACCGAGGAGGAGTTCTCGCAGTTCTCGCAGAGAATTAAGCACCAGCTTGCAGTAAAATTTCCCAACTCGGAAGTGACCAAGGCTTACTTGGAGAACTTACGGGAAGAATCTCAAAAGTTCACTACCGAAGGACTGAAGCGGGCGGCGAAGGACTGGGTAGACCACGAGACCGCGGAGTTAGTCTACGGCCATATTTCAGAATGGGACGTCTCCGAAGTTGATGACATGGTTGAGCTTTTCAAGGACGCCAAGGACTTCAATGGCGACATCAGAAAGTGGGATTTGAGCAAAGTCAAGAGGATGAGCGGGATGTTCTGGGGCGCAGAAAGCTTCGACCAGGATATAAGCAGCTGGAACGTATCTGCCGTTGAGGAGATCGACAATCTCTTCAGGGGGGCGACGACGTTCAACCAGGACATAAGCAAATTTGATGTGAGCAAGGTCAAGGTCCTTAGAGACGTTTTCTCCGGCGCGACCAATTTCAATCGAGACTTCGTCAAAGCTTGGCCCGACCGCATTGAGAGTGGAGAGAAGCGTATAATACGCCTATCCTTGGCCAAGATTGAGTGTGTTGGAAGCCTCGAGGACCACTCCGGTGAGGTCATGAAAGCGGTCTTCTCGCCTGACGGGAGGTTCGTGTGCTCAGCATCTGGAGACAAGAGTGCGAAGTTTTGGAACACCGAGACGAATCAATGCGTTGCTACGTGTGAAGGGCATATGGCTCGTGTGAATTCGGTCGCCTACTCGCCGGATGGGACAATGATATGCACTAGCTCCCAAGACCGAACCTGCAAGGTGTGGAGGGTGGAGGGCGCCACCAGTTGTGTGGCCACTTTGTCGGGCCATTCAGATTCTTGCAGGTCGGCGACTTTCTCGCCAGACGGAACCTTGATTTGCACAGGCTCATCAGACAAAAATGCAATGATATGGGACGTCGAGTCCAAGGAGTGCCTCGGAATCCTAAAGGGTCATTCAGGGCACATAAACGCACTTGCCTTCTCCCCAACTTCAGGGAGCACAATTTGCACAGCATCCGCGGACAACACAATTAAGCTGTGGGACTTGGAGTCAATGACGTGTGTAGCGACCCTGGACGGCCACTCCCACTGGGTGAGATCTGTTGCCTTTTCACCCAACGGAGCCTTGCTGGTGAGCGCTTCTCGTGATAAAACAGCAATGCTTTGGAGCGTTGATTCAAAAGAGTGCATCGGTGTTTTGGAAGGCCACACGAATTGGGTGCAGCACGCGGATTTCTCTCCTGATGGAAGGATCGTCTGCACAGCTTCGGACGACAAATCCTTGAAACTCTGGGACGTTGATACAAAACAGTGCGTCGGTACAGTGGACGGCCATTCTTCATATGCCAACTCAGCAGCGTTCTCTCCTGAGGGGACAATGCTGTGCTCGACGTCCAACGACCAAAAGATAAAGCTGTGGCACATCAGCAACGGTGACATTGCCGGAATAGCTCACAAGGCAGAGGACGCCCCAATAAGCAACCTATGCAAGGATCCAATTGCTGTGCATCAAGTCGTGGACATAGTCGAGTGCGCCAACGCATGGTCTATCCTCGTTTTCTGTATCACCAGCACGTACAGTTTTGTCTACATCCGTTTTGCTTTGAGCGGCGAGATGATATATACAAAGTTCTACGCGTGGATATTATTGCCAACGTGCGCGACAGCCATGACTATAGCTTTTGCGTTGAAGCCAAGAAGGACTGATGCCAAGTACAAGGTCTTCCTTTACCTCCAATTCTGTGCATTTACCTTTGGTTCGGAGACCCTTCTTGTTATAGGGTACCGCTTCTTAACAAGATCAATAACTTGGTCGCTTGTTCGTTGTGTTGCGTGGCTAATTTGGTTTGCCATTCTTGTCCGATTTCGCTCGGTGGTCTCAAACCTACCTGAGGCTGTTCTTTCCGATTTCCTATCAAAATATGTCATCAAGGGAGGCGTAATTATTGGATTATCGCAGCTGGTCTTTATTGCGTTCTCCTCAATCCAGTGCGAATCAAGCGCTCGTTTGGAAGGCTTAGGTTGGCGAGCATGTACGCGTTCACTTTGGACGCAGTCTGGTCTCGGTGCCTTGTTGGGAATTCTCCATGTACTTGTCATATTCTCGGGCGTCCTACCTAAGAGGCATGTCTCCAAGCACGGTGTGAATATCTCGAAGATTATTGCGATTGATCTATACTTGGAAGAGGTTCTCGGCTGGACCGTTGCTGGCGTCTGCGGCCTATTTCTTCTTGGATTCTACGGAGTCGAGGGAGGTTTCTATGACAGAAGAGAGCAGGTCGTCTTCGGTACTGCAATGATTCTAGGTTCAATAGCTCTGTTGCTTAATGCGATGTTTCAGCTCTTCGTAATTACAAAGGAGATTAAGCTCGATGGAATTGCCGGGATAGTCGACAACGCCGAGCATGGCTTTAGAAAAGAAGAAGGGGATGCTCCGCCAGTGACTGAGTTCTCGTCGTACTGGGTCGCTTTTGGTGTTCTAGCAACGATTTTTCACACGGCGATCACTTTAATAGATGCATTTTCACACGAGCCTCTTTACGATATACTATCAAGAGCAACTGTACCAATAGTGTTAATTTTATACGTCTTCAGCGTATTTGCTCAGCCAAGAAGAAACAATAGAGGCACTAGGTGGTTCTTGTACGGGCATTTTTTCTTCTGGGCCTGGATTGGCGAAGGTGCTTATATAATCTCAGAATTGCAGCTAGGCGATCGATGGACGGCGGCTATGCATGCAGTCCGACTCATTTGCGAGAATGGATTTTTCGTCATTGCACTCAGGTTCCGTAAGCGATTAGCAAATCTACCTGACAAAGATTTGGACGACTTTCTCGTCGAGACCCTTTTCAAGGGTGGTCTGAAAGCAACCGTCCTCGTACAGTTTATGCTTTCCCGTTCAGTGAAGTGCATCCTGGAGAGTGGCCTTTCCAGGTGCAGTCAAAACACCTCCTGTGCTTCCGCAATCTCGGTATTCATTGTTCTCGTATGGATCCCAACACTTATTCGAGCCTCTGTTAGAAAGGCGTGGCAGAAAGAGCTAGCAGTGAGCAAGGCTAGTATAGCAAAAATGAATGTTAGTCGGATAAAGATTGTGGAAGGAATGATGCTAGCTGTTATGGCCGGGTGTGGCGCTTTACTGTTTGCTCTTATGAATACTGCCGCCAACGAGACTACAGTCCTGGTAGTAAGTGCAGTCGGGTTTTTCGCTGGGATTGTCTATGTGTGGTTAGAGACGTACATTGTTCATAAGGAGCGAAGAAATAGGAGCTCAATGGTCCACCTCGAACTTCCTGTGACGACTAGAACCGTGGAAATTGTGGAATGCTGCTCATATTGGTATGTGGCAATATTTTATCTTGGTACGTTGCCATACGTTGTACTGCTCGTCTATAATGCCGCCACATTGGAGTTCTGGGCCTTCAAGCTCAGTACTATTTTTGTTCCGATAGCATGGCTGTCGGTGGTTATTGGAATATTCTTGAGACCAAAAGACAATGGCGTAGGATTGAAGGCGTTACACTTACAATTCTTTCTTTTCGCGGGCGTCAGTGAATTAAGCAAAGCATACGAGAACCTAGTGAATGGTTTTATTATTGCTAGTTTGTTTGCGATTGTTCGAGTTATTTTCTGGGGTGTGGCGTACAAAAAACTTGGTCTCAAGCTGAGGAAGAAGGCAGCAATGCGCAAACCAGAGGAGCTCTCCACTTTTCTTTGCGAAACGGTATTGGTTGGCGGAGGAGGTATGATGACTTGGGGGATGCTAGCGTATTTCAACACCGTTACCATAACTTGCCTAAGTACATTCGGATTGGATCCTGAGAATAGGGTGTGCGACAATACCGCTTACGCGTCATCTTCGCTTTCAGTTTACCTTGTAGTCGTATGCACTGTTAGGTTAGTCAGCAGAGCAATTTCGTCGGGAGATAGAATGGGCCGCACGTTTGAAAATCTTGCTACACTAGAGTTGCGTCGGAGGGAAAAGGTCCAAGTGATATTGCTGATGATTACTCTGTTGGTGTCGCTGTTCCTATTCAGCAACTTGGGTGTCCATGGAGAAGCAAGTGAATTGGTTAGGTATGCTGGGAGCCTCGGCGGTGTAGCGATAGCATTAACTGCAGTCATTGAGTTCTACGACAAAGCAAAAATACGTGAGGGCGGAGATTCCGAAGATTGAAAGGGAGATGACTATTCCAAAAGATGTCGTTTCAGGAAATTATTGCATGAAAAAGCTTCAAAAGCGGAAACCTAATATTTATTTATTTTGAGGGGTGATTTTATTGGCATTTTCCTGCGGGTTTGTTGCGTGGTAGTGGCCAGCGGGCGTTCACAGCAGCAGAGAACAGGGAGAGGAACGAAGCCGAATTTTTTATGGAATTTTATCTCAAGACTGATGTATTTTTGTGGTCAATTTTGTTCATATTATTAAATTTAAGAGCTCTCAACGAACTTTTACTCTAATAAACTTTTCAAGAAAAGTCTATTTTTGCCGATTTTAACAATGTATTTTCACTATTAAAAGTGTTATAGACAAAATAAGTTCTATATTTTCAATACTGAGTATATTTAAATAGCTATGAGAACACTTTTAGGCCATATTGAGCATTTTTGATCAATTTTTTGGATCAACTTTAAATCCTTTTTGTCCATTTAAATGTCATATTATTCCTCTTAGAGATCTCAAAGTGAGGAATATGACCAAAACTTATCAAGAAAACGTCAAAATAGCCTAAACACTGAAATCGCTCGAAAATCGCGTTGTAGTATCTCCTCGCGAATTTCCTTAACGCCACCAACAAGCGGCTATATCAAATATATATCTAACAAAGGCTTATACATGAAAAACAGGCTTTCCATTTTTTTGCCTCACCAGCTTCTGAACTTTCCCCCTCACTTGGATCATCACCAACACCGGACGCCGCGATGTCTGAAAGGTCGCCAACGATCGAAGAAAGGTTCCTCGCCATATCTGCAAAGTTCGAGGCGCAGGAAAGCGCCATTGATAAGTTGACAAGGTATTTGGAGCAGGTCAAGGCCGAAGCAGCTGTAACGAAGAAGTCTCTGGAGGCGAAGGTCGAGCAGCAGGGGCAGACGATCGAAGAGCAGGGAGAGAGGATCGAGCTGCTGGAGGGGGAAGTGGAGGGCCTTAAAGAGACGAGTTCCTTGTCCAGCTCAATAACTGTTGCGAGACCGTCTGAGGCTGTTCAGACGGGGAAGTTTGTGAGGAGGTGGAGGCTAGTGTTTGTTGTGGGGGCGGCGGTGCCGCATGCGTTTGCTTTGGGCTCGCTTATAGACGGGGATATGAGGTTGGTAGCTTCGGCGAAGATGTTTGAGGCGTTTAGTTGGGTTTGCTCACTTGCGGCTATATTAGGGAATCCAAGGAACTTCAGGAGCAGGAAAGAGAAGCTGTTTATTGGACTCTGTTCTTTGTCACCAGCAGCTTATTATGCCATTCAAGCATATGCCTTAGGGTCGATGGATCCTTTGATCGGGATGTGTCTTGATGTGTTGCTATTTCCACCATGCTTCCTTGGTGTAGTTAGACTCTTCTCAATCTTTCTGATAGCAAGCTCGGAGCGGCAATCACGGCGCTATCCAAGTCCCTTCCTGGCGTCCTCATTCCGATGCTCTACATCAGCGCCGAGTCACTCCGCTGCATCATGGACTCTACCCCTGACGCCAAAGTTGACGGGTGGGGGGAAATTGAGCGCTGTGAGAATCCTTCTGCGCCAACCTATTGGGTATCAGCTTTCTTAGCCCTAAGTTGGCTTTTGACCTATGTCATCCCCCCCATGCTACCCAGCCATAGAACTCTGACTTGGAGCGACGTGATGAAGCTCAACATGGGCAGGATCGAAGGGCTGCAGTTCACCCTCTTTTCTACTTTCTCAATTCAGGCGCTGATCTTGTACGCTCTCACAAACGAGGAAGGCACAGAACTCGGTGATTTCTTAGAAGGGTTGATAAACGTCATGACCGTGAACTTCCTCATCCTCGGCCTCATTATCGTCTACGAGTACATCATTAAACCCGCCATCTGCCGACCCACAACCCGCCCCGGCGCCTCCTCCTCCGTGACAAGCCCAAACTCTAACGCCTTCAGCTTCGAATCCAACGGCAGCTCCATAAACGTGCTCTAAAAAACAGTACCCACTTTAAGTTCTAAAAACCATCGCCAATTTGTGTGTTTTGAGTTTTAAAACCATTCTATTATATTATTCGCTTCATTCATCGCTATCGCTATCGCTATCGCTGTCGCTGTCCCCAAGTGAGTCATCGTCCCACTTTTTACGTTCACTATCATCTTCGCTGTCATCTTCGCTACTGTCGCTCTCGCTGCCGACCAGTTCTTCACTATCACTATCACTATCATTGTCATCATTATTACTTTTCATATTCACGTCCACGTCCACGTCAACTTCCATATCCTCCCCCTCCCCCACATCATCTTCTCCAATTTCCCCCCCCTCTACGAAACCTTCGAGCCCGCCGTAGCCCCTCTTCTCGTCCTCCTCCGCGCTGCTCCAGTCGTTGCTCGAACAGCTGTCACCGTCGTCCAGCTTCGTCGTCTTAATCTTCTCCGCGTCCACATCCAAATCCACATCCAAATCCACAACACCTCCACCAACACCACGACCCCGACCACGGCGCATGCGCTTGAACGCCACGGGGCCGTCCTCTTCACCGTCGTCGTCCATTAATTCTCTGGCCTCGCCCAGTCTCTTCCCGCTCGCACCTTCGACGTTGAAAAAAGCTTCGTTCTTCGTCAACTTCCACTCGACCGGTTGTACAACCGTCTCCTCCTTGCTATCGACAAAGTAAGTGGGCGTCCTCCTCCCCCTTCCGCTCTCCGAGCGACATTCGACGACGCTATCCGCCGCCGCGGCCCTCCACCCCGGATCACACACGTCCAACGAGCACCCCAACGTAACCCCGAAGTCCTTCTCCCCCAAACTCCGCAGGACGGCGGAACTCTTGTGCTCCTCTGCGCTTTTGATGTTCATGCGGTCAATCTCCTCGCAGTGTGCGAGGATATTCTCCCGTTGTTCCAAAAGTACCAGCAAACCGGTAGAGCTCAGTCGCAAAGCGGAGCCTCTGTGCTTAGCTACGAGGCCTCTCTCTGTTAAACCAGACAGCGCCGCGATTATCATGCCGCCGAGGTTATTCAGCTTTCTGCGACCTGGTTTCTGGTTTCTGGATTCCATTCTGAACTCGAGCCCCTGCACTCGTGACGAAGTATGAGTTAGAAAAATATTTCGGCAGCGGTGATGTGTCGCCTGTGTCGGGTCGTACCTCCTCCAGCACAGTGTCAAGCGTCACAGAAACTATCACGCTCACACCTGATCTCTTCACGCAGTCTATGTAAGACTTAACGTACAGCAAGACGTAGCTTATCAGGGAGGTAGTGTCGCAGGAGTTGGAGGGACCTCGACTGAGGTAAAATATCAAGGGGAGGAGAGGCGTTGCTGTTGCGGAAGCTGCGACGAGCGAAGCGAGGAAGCATGAAGGAAGAGATTGACCGTGTCGACGTTAGAATTGCATGGCGGGGGTTCTGGCGCGAGAAGATTTGCGACGAGACAGTTTCTCACCTATTTGTGTAGTGTCGTTGGTGTCGTTGGTGTTGGTGTTGTTGTCGAAGTCCATCCAAATGTTAGCAGTATTATTGTAGTTGTAGACATGACCGTTGTCGTCGTTGGACTGTTCGTTGGACTGTTCGTTGGACTTCGCGTATTTATTAACGTAGAAGTAACATCCCTCATCTCTATCTCTCTCATAAACTTTTTTCAACGTTTGCTGCATCCTCCCTTGATTAATTTGCACATTAATTTCATCATCCCATTCTACCCTTGGGTCTTCTACATCATGACCAATCTCTAAATCATCATCTACAGCAAGGGGAGAGTCAAGGTACGATGGACGAGGAGCAGCGTCGCTATCTGTGTCACTATCGTGGTTACTATCGCGGTCACTATTGTGGTTACTACTATAATTTGCCATATCATTTGCCATTATTGGAGGGAGGCTTTCGGGCGATATGATTTTATTCCCTTATATTATACTTTATATTATACTTTAGCCACTAACCGAACTATTTGACCGATATGCAGCCACAGATGTGAATAACACTGCCGCTTGAATGGTCTCAAGATGGAGTTTAATCGTCGTAAAAGTTGTTTTTTTAAATCTTTTATTTTGGAATCACTTTGCCAGAGAAAAGGAAGAAAAGGAAGAAAGGATCTGATCTGCTAAATAACCATAGCAGCTCGTCATGAGACGACTCCTATCAGCTTTCAGCTATAGCTATAGTAACATAGTAAACCACATTGTAAACCCTCGTCATCAGCCCATCATCTACCACCCTGAACTATCTCCCAAATCCTGGCCTTCGAAGCACACCTTTCCCATGTCAAAGTTCAGGCAGACAGCTTCGTACTTGACGACGTTCGACGATGAGACGATTCAGGGTCCCCTCGTGACAAACGAAACGGACTTTATGACACCGGAGGCAGTAGAACCGGAACTTGTCAAGTCACCACGAGGGCCACATGACGCTGATTACGTGGACAGGTTCGTTCAGGAGAAGCTGTTGAAAGAAGAGGAAAACCAGATCGGCTTCCGCAACGGCCTCTACAAATTAGTGATAAACCGGACGCTCCTAGAAGTGGGCGCGACAATTATGACGTGCGAGGCGGCACTGGCGCACGGTCTGGCAACGTCGGTGGCGGGAGGCACGCACCACGCTTTCGAGGGGAGGGGAAGCGGCTTCACGATCCTCAACGACGTGGCAGTGGCCGCGCAGAAGTTGCTGAAAGAAGGTGAGGACGGAGAAAGGGCAATATATATACCCTTAATGTAAACCCTAACACGCTCAATGCAGGCTCGGCTCGAAAGGTGCTGTGCGTGGACCTGGACGTCCACCAGGGCGACGGGACCGCGTCCTTCTCTGCGGACCCGAAGCACTTCCTGCACGGCAAGCTGTTCACGCTCTCGGTGCACTGCAACG
Organism: Triparma verrucosa; assembly: GCA_030267905.1. Lineage (NCBI taxonomy): Eukaryota > Bolidophyceae > Parmales > Triparmaceae > Triparma > Triparma verrucosa. The sequence goes on from BRXX01000222.1 coordinate 53,831, forward strand.
AGAACTTCCCCTTTGAGAAGGGGACTTCGACGGTCGACGTGGGAATCCCGGAGCAAACTGGCGACGACGAGTACCTGTCGGCCGTGAAGGAGTCCGTCTCGGCTGCCCTGGAAGAGATAGACCCAGACTTCGTTATTTACATCGCTGGGGTGGACGTTTGGGAGGGCGACAAGCTAGGCAGGCTCAACGTGACGATGGAAGGATTGAAGCAGCGGGACAGGTTCGTGTGCGAGGAGGTTACCGGGAGGAAGATTCCGCTAGCGTGCATAGTGGGGGGAGGATACTCCAAGGATGTGAGTTGCGTGGCGGCCAGGCACGCCATCATTACTCAAGAGGCGGCTAAAGTTTGGAGGAGTCGACAGATGTATAAGAATGCAAATAATGCTCAATAATATAAACAGTTTTGGATACAACAGGTCTCTATTCATTTCTGTAATTTTTAACTATGCCGCCTGAATGATCTTTTGAGCGCTCTCCTTGGCGGTGCGGGCGAAGTACTTGACATCTACGTCGCTGTCCTCGATAAGAGAGTCCAGAACTGGCACGATGGACTCGGCCACGACGTCGCTCCCGCACTTGCTGCACAAGTTCTCCAGCGTCTTGGCAACATTGAATCTAATATTAGGCACCGTGTCAGTGGCCATCCCCACGGCCATCGGCAGCATCTCTGATGCCACGACTTCCTGCTCTAGGCTCATGCTGATCTTCTCGACGGCGTGCAAGCAAGTGAGCCTGTGACGAGGACGAGTTAGAGTGGGGTGGGGTGGGGTGGGGGGTGATCAGGAGATGCATTTGCGAGACCATGGAACCCCCACGTGAATATATATAATATCATTATATAGCACCGTTTCCCCGTCCATCCTTCTCACCTTCTAAGGTAACTGTTATTTGTTCTGAGCTCATGGATGAAGGGCATGATCCTCTCCATGCACCACTCCTTCCCAAAGAGAGTAGTGAGCTCCTTGAGGTTCTCGGCGGCCGCGGCGCGGATGCTGGCGCAATCGTCAGAGAGCCACGCCAGGCAGAGGGCGCAGAACTTGTCCTGGAAGAAGGACACCCCGAGGTCGTTGGCGAGCCTCGGGACCTCCTGGATGATCGCTAGGCGAACTCGCCACTTGCCGTCCTCGGCCAAATCCATGACGGCAGGGAGCAGGCTCTGCGAGAGAAGATCAAGCCCGACAACGTTGTTGAGCTTGCCAAGGCCGCTGATGAGCCTGAGGCGGACCTGCGACGAGGAGCGAAGCACGAGGAGCGAAGTGACGAGTCAGAGTGGGGTGGGGGACCGAGCGGTTCCATGCGGTGCTGGTCGCTCTCGCTCACCTCCGAGTCCTCGTCGCGAAGCAGCGCCAGCATAATGGGAAGCAACCCCTCGGTGGTTCCGTCCTTCCCGAAAACGTCTGCGATCCCCGTGATCCCTCCCGCGAGCTCGCCCCTGACTGTGTCGACGGGGTCCTCCTTCATCTTCTTGATGCACTCTAGGATCTCGTCTTTGTTGCCGTCGGTGGTGACGGTGGTGAGCTGGCTGAGGGCGGCGATGCGGACCTCGCTCTCGTTGTCGGTGACCAGCGAGACGTACTCGGCGGTTAGGTTGAAGTCGGTGAGGCTGCCGAAGTTGCTCGCGACGGTCCATCTGACCCTCCAGCTGCGGTCTCCGATGCAGCCCTTGAGGAGGGGCAGAATTCGCTGCTGAACGACAGCGTCGAGGGCGGGGCCGGCCTTCTGGGTCTTGGTCAAAGTCTCGGTGAGGCTGATGCAGTTGAAGGTCGTCTGCAGGCGGACGGAGTCCTGGTCGTCGCAGGAGAGGGTGGTGAAGAGGGGGAGGATGGTGGTGTGCAGGGCGGAGTCGGCGGAGAGGATGTTGTCGGCGCCCGAGCCCTTGACGAGGCCGTCGAGGACCGCCCCGAGGCTCTTGGAGGCGTGGCGGCGGACCATGGGCGTGTCGTCGTTGCAGAGGTTCGTGAAGAGGGTGAGGAGGGGAGGGAGGTTGGCGGGCTCCGTGAGGGGAATGAGGAGGGGAAGGATCAAGGAGGCGGAGATACGGGCAGTGAACCACTCCTGAGTCGCCAGCCTAGTGAGCATCGGAGAGAGGTACTGGTCGATGTCGCCAGCAGGCAAAGAGGGGACGATCTTCTCAAGGGACTCAATGGCAGCGGTGCGGACGGAGGACTCCTCCACGGTGAGGAGCAGCTGGAGGGGCTGCAGGAGCAGGTGCATGAATTCGGGGCCGCCCAGGTGGGTCGGCGTGAGGAGGGGCAGGGAGGAGGAGAGCTGGGGGGGGGATTGGGGGACGTCGTGGTGATGGGTAAGAGTGTGGTAAGAGTGTGGTTGACGGAGGCTGAAGAGAAGGGGACCTTTGAACGCACCTTCAGGAGGACCAAATCATCGTCGTCAATGGAGTCGGAAAGGAACGGCAGCAACTCTGCGGTGTTAGGGTTAGCGGGCGGTGTGGGGGAGCGGTAAACGGGTTTATTATAGGTTTTTAAACATTGTTCCCGGCCGTTTCACGCCAACAGTATCTTAAGGCGTCTTCTTCTCACCGTTTCGTGTCCGTTGAGGACCCAAACCAACACTAATCTCGTCTATACGAGCAGCAGAAGCACTCCTTATTTCGAGACTATCTGATCTGAGCCCGTCGATAATTCCAGCCAGCAGGTAATAGTCGCCTTGAGGCGTCATGGGGGCCGCGGGCGAGGAGGTGGTGGACAGTGCTGACATCTGAGGCGTCTTATTTTGAATGGAGGAGCTTTAGATGAGCTGTCTTGTGATCATGTAGGCTATCATAAAGGCAATGATAGGTAATTTTGAAAGCCGGCTCAATTTCAATGGGCCTTTTTGACCCCTCCAAGGGCTAATCCAAGCCTAATGATATCCCTACCTGCCCTCCCCTTGCATTTTTACCCACTTGCTTTTACTGGACAAAGCAATACAGATATAGATAGAAAAATTAATTGCGCCCACTTCTCTATCAGGATTTCGAAAACGCAGCTTTTGTCTCCCGAACCTGCGTTTTAAGAAGTTTTTGGGGTCGAGGGAGGAGTGCTGACTGAGGTTGCAGAGTTAGAACTCATGGACACTCAAAATAGCGTTTCAGAGAGGGAGATAAAGCTCCGGAGCCTGTCAAAGGATGAGCTGGTAGCGCTCCTGCTCGCCGAATCTAAGGAGAAGGAAGCAGTGGAGAGGCGCTTCGAGAAGGTGCTTGCCCAGGCGGCTGGCTCTTCAAACACTGACCAGGGGAAGTCCAAGGAGGAGAGGCACGGCATCCGATCAAGGATCCGAAATTCCGAGCCTATGAGCCGTGATAATCCCAACGTGAAGACCGGGCCCAAACCAAACATGCTCGCACTCGACAGAACGACCAAGACGATACAGTTGGACCTCCACGAGGTTCCGGATAAGGTGCAAGAATACCTCTTAAAGGGGTCAGAGCCAGGAGATACTTCGGACCTGCAACAGAGGGCGCTGATAAGTTCGATAGGGTTAGGGTTAGGGTTAGGGTTAGGGTTAGGGTTAGGGTTAGGGTTAGGGTTAGGGTTAGGGTTAG
>BRXX01000223.1:0-56490 GCA_030267905.1 Triparma verrucosa
CCCCAACCCCAACCCCAACCCCAACCCCAACCCCAACCCCAACCCCAACCCCAACCCCAACCCCAACCCCAACCCCAACCCCAACCCCAACCCCAACCCCAACCCCAACCCAATGATTCGACGGTCGAAAAATTAAGAGACTGCAAAGTAAAATGTAAAAATCTAAGACAGGAAAAAATCAGTCATCCGTAACTTCGTTATTATTTTTATCCGATAAGCTTAATGTGGCCGCCTCCCAAAAGATCCTTGAGCTCGCTATTTAGAAGTATCAGGAATTCCCTCCACCTGACCACATTCTGAACAGGTTGCTCATCACCTAACCCCAACTCCGGCTTTTTCTCTTTCACGTGTAGCTCATAAAGTCTGATTACTTCTATTCCTTCGCCTTCCCCCTTCCCATTTGTCTTCTTCCAATCTCTTTGGATGATCTTCCCGATACTCCCTGCAAAGCACTCTTCTTCCTCCCCATCCTCTCCCAGTAGTCCTTGCCTGGTTACTACAATTCTAGTGAAGAAATCGAGATCCAAACTGGAGGCGTCCGTCTTGTAACCCTCTTCCTTTCCGCCCAACGTGGTCCAGAGCAGCCGTTTCTCCTTGACTGACATCCTTTCGACTGCTGTGGTGCTTTTCTCACTCAGGCCTAGACCTTCCCATCCTCCGACAGCCTTCTCCTCAACCTTCTCCTCAACCTTCTCCTCAACCTTCTCCTCAACCTTCCCCACGCCTGTCCCTGCACCATCAATCCTCGCCTTGACTTGTACCAGAGTACCCTCCTCCTCGCTGTCGATCGGGCAATGCTCAACGCCGCTTGCCATCAGAATTCTCATGGCGTCCAAGACCTCAGGTTGCTTGGCGGTATCTAATTTCAGGCTGACCTTCAGCAGGTGCAAGGGAAGCTTGCACTCCTTGTCATGTCCATGGGTGATTGATGAACGTCCTCCCTTTGGCACTCTCTCGGATCTGTGAACGGCCTCCAAGCCCCAATTCCAGGCGTCATCGAATTTTTCAAGGTCTGTGTATAGCTCGCTTCTATTCATGAAGCACCTGAAGTAATCTTCATTGAACTCCATGCATTTCGTGTACCACTTATCTGCAGCTAGGGCGTCTTTCTTGTACACCCAGTGAACGATGCCCAAGTACTGCAGAGTAGCTTGGGTCATTTCTGTGTGGATTTGGTCAGACTTTGCAGCTAGTGCCACATTCCCAGAAAAGCCCCCATGACGTTCTCACCTTCACTAGGTGCGACGCCGTACATCCATCTTGGAATTTCACCACCCTCATAATTCCACTTCACATATTTGTCCTCTGCGCGCATCTTCAAATATTCGATGCCCTTTTCCAAATGGTACGTCTTTTTCTCGTTGTCCACCACGGCGCCTTCCTTCGTTCTCCCCTTGATTGCCGCCTCCAAGCAGGCCAAATGAGCGAAGCCCATGTAGTAAAGCAGCCTATGTGCGTCCCCTATTTTGTGAATTTCAGAGAATTAGCGGCGTAAGAAAGAAAACCTTTACAGTATTTGCAGCACCGCAAATATTTCGCTCACCTGTGTCCTCTCCGCCAGCTCCGCCGCCCTCAACGGTCTCGTGCCAGTCCCTCTCTAATTCCCCCAGCTCGAAAATATACCTCTCGTAGCTGAAGCTGCGAAGAGTGCAGCGAGACGTGAGGAGATTGGCGTTTTCGAGTCGAGTTAGAATTGTGCAGCAGGAGCTAGGTTGTAGGAGCGCGCTGTGATCCCACTGCAGCACGCACGTGCATTCATATAATATCTGTGGGGTTTCTCACTTGCTTCTGCCTCCCTCACCTATTGTCGTGTTCGCCCTCGTGCCAGTTATAGTAGTCGTCCCTCTCCTCAAATGTCCAGCCGAGAATTTTATTCTTGGCAATGCTGTTCAAGCTGTCTTTTGGAAATACCCACTGCTCGTGCCAATTGTATTTCATGCGGATGCCTTTAAGCGTTCTGGAGTTAGAAAGGGTGGGTTCCAATTCCCCCAATCAATACTTTGCTCCTCAGTCGACTCACCTTCTTCGTGTATGACCAGCCAATCAAGAGACCGCGACGTTTTCCCATTCCTATCTTTAACGGTGAAGAAGTAGTTGGTGCTGTTGTCCAGATCTTGCTTGTTCAAAGTCTCTCCCACCGGCTTCCAGTCTGGATCAATGAATATGACGTGGCTCGCCCACGGAAACTGTGCAGAGCAAATTAGGCGAGACAAAAATCGTTAGAATAAGAACCAATATGCAATACCCTCCCCGATAAAGGGCTCCTCTTCCCCAATTATCATGTATACTTAATACTGGTCGCAGCGCTCCCTTGGTCGGTCCTTCAACCACCCCACCAACCCCCCACAACCCACAATCCATCTCACCTCCCTCCAGGCGTGCTCAAGGCACGTTTTCCTGGCCCGACCTAGACCTTCGTACTCGAACTCGTAAACATACCCCGGGATCGACTCTGGCATGATTTTCCTGACACTCTCGATGGTGTTGTCCGTGGTCTTGCTGTCGACCGCCAGCACGTAACAATCGAAGAAGTCGGGACCATACAGAGGCAGGTGATTTTCGATGTTCAAGGCTTCGTCCCGAGCGAGCATGAGCATGCAGAGGGTCGGCGGCGTTTTCCGCGTCCCCTCATCGGTGGTGCTGCCATCGTCTTTGTCCTCGCCCTGCTCCTTCCCCCTCCTGAAGCCATTGAAAGCATTCTTCAAGCTAAACTTTGATTCGACGACGACTACGACGAGGTACAGCAAAAGGATAATGGCCGCCACCCCATTCATCGCTAGCTCCGATCACGATCTACCGGGGACCCCAACAACTTGTCACCTCCCTCTCCGTCCTGAATAAGTCAAAGTTGAAAATAATCAACAAAGTAGTGAAGCGTTGGAGATAATTGTTCAGGCTTCCGGGGCAGAAATCTCCCTCGTCCTGCTCTCGCTAAAGAATGAACAACTGAACGACAGAAATAAGATCCCAGGACAATTCAATTCTACAATTCCCTGAAAATCCGCCTCCCTCAAAGAGCCTTGTCCTCCAGGCTCACCTCACACGCTCACCGCCCCCCACCAAATCTACTCAACACAACCCCGTCTCTTGGGCTCCCTACGCTTTCAATCCCGTGCCCTTCTCCGTCCTTGACTTCTCAAACTTTCCTCAAAAATATCAACTGCCTGCGGGAAGATCGAAACCTCTGCTCCCAGATCTCAATCCTTGGCCCCATGCCGTTATTTGCGTCGCCCGCCACCAGTCCCCAGCACGCGGGTCAATCTCCTCCGACCTCGCGTTCTTCTCCCCCGATCAATTTTTCGTCGACTTGGGCTGCTGGTGATCCCAATCATTCTCCATCAGTGAACCCTGCCCTGTCCCCTCGCAGCTCCTCCCCCTCCTTAAATGCTGCCGCCGATCCTGCCGCCATCACCGCACCCATTCCCGAGCGCATCTTCGAGCCGAGACCTAAACCTACAAAACAAGAGCAGCCTGAATCAGAGCTCGTTGATGCAAACCCTGTTGCAATCCCTCGACTGGACACTCGCAAAATAGCCCAGCTGAACCGCGTCGCTCTCCCCGATTCTGTTCGCACAATCTCATCTTCGCGCACTATGCCTTCCGACCCGAACAGCACCACCTTCTCCGTACTCTCCCAATTGAACCACTCTCGCCCCATGACTGACAGGCCTACCTTGAGCAGCAGCAGGGGACACAGCATGACCAAAAAGGTGAGGGAAAAATAAGAGGCTGCTACGTTAGTAGTACGTCCCGTACACTTACACGGCCCTTTCTCGGTTCTTGGCCTCTCATCGTTCCCTCGCAAACCTAACAACCCCATCCACCCAAACAACCCAAAAAACAACACCTTTCCGCAGATCAACCAGTCTCCTCCGAGCGCTGGTCAACCCACAAACCCTGAAGCCCCCTCAACAACTGTCGACCACACTGTCAATGGCGACTTTGCCCCCTCCTCGACCAAGGCCTTTAGTCCTGCCATGACGCAGTACTTCAAAATGATCGAAGGCAGGAAGCAGAAGAGCAACTACTACAAAAAGGACTTCGACCAAGAAGACACCGTGCGCAGTCTGTTGGAATGCTACAGACCAGTAATGATGGAGAACGAGGACTTAAGGGACGTCAGGATCAAGAACATTTATGGCGTGCAGGGGTACAGACCAGACGAAAGTTCCGACGACGATTCTGATGTTTCAGAACCAGGACCTGATGGAAAGGCCAAGCCCGTGGAGCACGACATGGAGGCTGATGTATTCAAGGTCGAAGGGCGCATAGTTAGAGAGCTTGTGATGGCAATTGATTCCAAGAACATGAAGTGGCTGAAAAACGAGTTCAAGAGGGAGAAGGACGAGACGCTGACTGGTCCTCAATTTATCAAGAGCATAGGTCAACTGCTCAGCAACCCTGACAACTTGGTGGAGGAGGAGGAGGACGACGACTATCGTCCCGAGGCGGAGAACGAGAATGAGGAGGTAAACATCCTAGGTGAGAAGCTACGACACCTAGCCAAAACTACGAAGAGTCATTAAACACTGTCAGCGGCTACTTTATCCTAACTATCCTAACTCGTCGCTACGCTCCTTGGCTCGTCCTTTGCTCCTCGCGTCACAGCATCTCATAAGTCAACTTCCCCCAATAAGAGAAATAGGGCGAAGAGTACGAGGATAGTGGGGTACGGCTACGGCACGTACAAGGCTAAGAACACCAAGGATCTGTTGGATAAGGCGAATCAGATGCTGAATTACAAAAAGGCGGAGGAGGAGAAGAAGAACAAGAAGAATGAGCGACGTCGACAAACCGAATATGGCCTCTCTCGTTCTCCCATAAGTCAGATGGGGGGGGAAGAGAAAGGCAAAGTGCGCCAATCTTTCTCTCTTGCCGCTTCGCTCCTGTCCGCCGGATCGACGTCGCCTCCTCCTCCTCAAGGACGCAGCCCACCTGACATTATGCCGGGCCAGCCGAATCCCCCTGCTGGCTTCAGGGAGCGACGGCAGACTGTTCTTCCTGGCGGCATAATGTCGACTCCGAGCGTGAAGCGCCCCTCGATTATCCCTGGAGCTTTCAATTTTAGTGGGCCTTCCATTTCTCCTCCGACCGTTGCCCCTCCGTCAGGACCTGGCTTCCTTTCCTCGTCGACAGACGAGATGGAGATGATGCTGAAGAACAACGAACGGAAACTCAAGCAAGGTGAGAAGCGTCGAATTAGCTTTTTCTATTGCTACCACAATCACTGCATCACTGCATCACTACATTATTCTAACTCGTCGCTTCGCTCCTCGCTTTGCTCCACAGAGGCCATAAACTCTCAGAAGGCTAGTCTCATCTACAAGCAGGTGGATCTGCTCGAAAAGGGCGCGATTACCTGGAACGATTTCACGAATTACATTGTCAAGGGATTTCAGTACACTGAGACTGACACCCTCGATCAAATCCGTCCCTACTTTCCCACAACTAAAATCAACACTTCCTACAAGAAGCCCATGTCTAAAATCTTTCAGATCGAGGATATTGGCGAGCATGGCAGCTTGGTGTTGACGGAAACTGGCAGTAAAAGGTGAGCAGGCTGCGATTGGCTGCGATTCCCGTTGCTCGCCTCCTTCCTCCTCTTCTTACACCCACCCATCCCCCCCCAGCTTCAAAATATGCACTCCCAAGTCGTTCTCAGAGCTGCACGAAATGAAGCCCGCCTCTTGGAGGGAGGTCAAGGGGCACGATGGCGATGTTCTAAGTATCAGCCACATTCCTGAGCTGGGGTACTTGGCCACTAGCGGCACGGACTGCACTATGCAGTTCTGGGACACGCAGGACCTCAAACTCTGTCAGAAAATGCCAACGAATATTCCCGTCTTGACCCAGGAGTGGCACCCCACCAGCAATAGCTCCGGAGGCGTTCTCTTTACGGCCGGCCTGATGAACCCGCGGACGGGAAAGGTCACCATAACTGCTTACGACCCGATGCGTGATTTCAAGAGCGTAATGCAGCTGAACAAGCACACCGACACCATCCTCGACCTCTACAGCATTCCCACTCTCCATACGCTAGTGAGTTGTGGGATGGACAGTAACATTTGCCTGTGGGATTTGCACACTGGGCAGTTCAAGAAGACTCTCACAGGGCACACGAAGGGAGTGCTCGACATCGACTACTCCGTTGACCACCGGCTTCTCGTTTCGGCGGGATTCGACCATGACGTCCTCGTGTGGAATCCTCATGTTGAGCAGGTCATATGTCCCTTGACGGGGCATACGAGTGCCCTTATTGGGGTGAAGATGAGCGAGCGGTCGCCAGAAATTCTGTCCGCAAGTAACGACGGTGTGATCAAAATTTGGGACATCAGGACTTTCAAGTGTGTGCAGACTCTCAAATGTGAGGCGCAAACTGACCTTACCGATTTTACGTACTTCGAGGGAAGCACGTACGGGTGCATTGTCGTGGCTGAGCAGAAGACCTTGCACATGTTCGAGAACGAGCCGGACAAGGACCCCACCATCACTGACATTTCTTTGACGGTGGACATGATGTTCCAGAGCACCACCTGCAGTATGATTACTGTTGCGGGACATGGTGTCAAGATTTGGGATGCTCGAAACGGGCTTTTGCAGAAGAGGTGAGATGAGAGAGATGAGAAAATTCACAACTGTGCGCTTTCGATCGCTTCTTCATTCTAACTAAAAACTTCGCCCTCGACTCGCTGCAGCTACGACGACATCTTCAAACGCGAATTCACAGAGGGAGAACCTGACGGCAACGCCACCCTGGAGAAGAGCGAGATAACCGCATGCTGTCTTGACTGGACCGAGTCCCGCCTCGTCGTAGGCACGGCCGCGGGGAACGTGACCATGTGGCTCATCAACAGCATGACGAAATTGCACGACATGGAAAACCACAAGGCGGAGATCAGCAACTTGACGGCTGTTGTTTCGAGGCAGCTCATCTTGAGCACCAGCTGGGATGGAGAGGTCAAGATTCAGATTCTGGAGGATAAACGAGGGCCGCAGACCATTGCCACCTTGAATCACGGGACGAGTTTCAAGAGGTTGATGGAGTTCAAGCGGACCAAGAAGGAATTCATGGAACGGGGTGGGTCGAGCGTGCGATCTAGCAGCACCTTCCAACTCCAACAGCAGAGGTCCTCTGCTATGTCGATGGGGGGCAGAAGAGGCAGCATCTCTGGGGCCGCCAGGTCCGGAGGAAGGAGAGGCAGCATCGGGTTCCTGGCCGGCACGAAGCCCTTCAACAAGCAGGGCAGTGCGGCGAGCAACCTTGGTGGTAACATGAACATGAGCATGCCTTCCAAGTTCGGTCAGGAGCATCGACAGTCCTCGACTGTGAGCACCGCGAGCAAGAGAAGCAAGAGGGGCAAAAGGAAGACAGGGGTCAAGAGGAGAATATCAGCTACCGCCAAATTCAAGAACAAGAGTGTGGTACTGGACGAGCTCATGTACAAGGACAAGAACCACTGGGAGGTGAAGCACATGGCGATAAGCAACTTCCTCGGCCAGTTTGCCACCGTCACAGCGAATCCCATCGTGATGCTGTGGGACATGTTCCACCCCAATAACATCAGGCCGCTTGCTTACTTGAGCGGGCACGAGAGCGAGATTTCCGGTCTCACCTTCTTGGCGCCCTTCCCCGCCGTCGCGAGCTGCGACTGTGGAGGAAATATTTTCCTGTGGACGATTTACCCTTCACCCAAGCCGCACCGAAGGTGAGACGCGGCGAGGAGTGAGGCGACGAGCTGAGCTGGCCCGATATTTTCAAACCAATTCGCTGTTCTTCGCCGTTTCTAACTTCGTCGCAGGTTCTACAACTTCACGAACCCCAGCGTCACTGTGAAGGAGAGCAGCTGCGCCCCCAACAACTTGGGCTGGCACCGTGACTGCGAGATGCTGCTGGTGGGGGACGCCGAGGGCAGGCTGAAGCTTTGGGACATTTCGAACGTGATGCAGAGCCGCGGAGTGACGAAGCTGGGGAGAGCAAGGTGAGAAGAAGCGACCAGTTTGTGTTGGGAGGCTGTAATATTGTAATATCTGAATTCGATTTTAACGTTCGCTACCCCTTGCTACGCTCGTCGCAGACTCGGCAGCCAGCAGTTCGGCCTAGCTGACTTCTCGCAAAACGAAAATCGGGACGGAGATGGCAGCGATAGCAATAGCTCTAGCTGGCTCGGGAGTTCTTCAAGTGGCTCTTCAAGCAGTTCTAGCAGTTCTTCAAGCGGATCTTCAAGCAGCGCTAGTGAAGGAGAAGGCGAAGGCGACGGTGAAGGTGCGAAAAATGAGGAGGATTGCGACGCGGACAACCCGACAACGTTCAATTTAACTGCTGTAGACCTTGCCGAGCAAATTACAAAGATGGGGGGAATCCAGAGGAGAAGGAGCGACATAAAACCAGAGGCTGTGTGCGTCAGGCATTGGGAAGCCCATAAGGAGACGATTGAAAAGGCGAGCATCATTTCGAGCAACTTGGTCTCCGTGACACAGTTCGGGCATAAGCACCACAGGCACAGACGACATCATCACCACCATCACAAAGACAAAGAGGAGGAGCAAAAACACCACCATCACCACCACTACCACCCCAATAGGAGGCCCTGGGAGATCCCCGACGGCGTGGTCGAGTTCGACATCGACGCCGAGTACAAGCACAAGGGTAACTGCCTCATCCTCAGCATCAGCTTCGACCTGACGGTGAAGCTTTGGGGCGTCGACGGGAGCCTCGTCGGGTTGCTGCAGCAGGGCGCGGCGATCAACACGGCCTTCGGGAGGGAGGAATGCGAGAAGAGCTGGCGCATATACGTCGACGACCACAAAAGGGCGGCGAAGCACGGAAACAACGACAGCAGCATCGGCCTGTTGATGGCGAGCTCGGCACAGAGAAGGTCCAGCCGACTAAACTCGCTCGTGCAGCAGAGGAGGAATTCTACGGGCCTTCCTGGGGAAAAGTCGTCAAATGTGTACGACGACTGAAAGAAAAAACAATATATAAAAATATAAAACTCCATTTTGATAACACAAATCAATAAGATTTCCCCCTTTTTCTCTTCAAATCCCCCCCCCTCATCTCCCCACCGTCAAGCCCCTGAACATCAGCCTCGGGTCCTCGATGAGCCTCTCCCCCTTCTTGCTCTCCGTCATGACGCTCTGTTCCTCCCCGTTATCCCTCCTGAACTTCTCCACCGCCCTGTTCATCTTCTCCGTGAGGTCCGCCCTCAATTCCTCCGCCAGAGGCCTGTCGTCGGCGTCGTGGGTGGGGACGCCGTCGGCGTCGAACCGCTTGTAGCGGGGCCTCTTACCCTTCTTGTGGTGCCTGAGGTCCGTGGGGTCGAAACCCTCTTCAGACGCTCCCGCGAGGCCCCATTCGGGCGTCGGAGCGACGTAATCCTCGACGCCGAACTTGATCCCCTGGTGCTGCTCCCTGAGGGCCAGCTTGTTGTACTTTTCGTAGTCGATCCAGGTGTGCCACTTCCTCTCCCCCGTGACGGGATCGTCCTTCGCGAACTGGTCCACCCTCGCAAGCAGGACGCTGCACGAGTGCTTGTGCTCGCACGCAAGGCCGTAGAGCGGCGGCGGGTCCCTCCCCCCCCTCTCGGTGAGGACCTGGAGCCGCCTGCGGAGCTTATCGGCGAACTCCTTCACCTCGTGGTGCCAGGGGGAGTTGCTCATGTTCAGGTTGCTGGCGTCGCTGGTGCCGCAGAAGGTCACGCCCTTGAGCTCCACGAAGCTGCACTTCCCCAGCGCGATCAGGTCGGCGTAGCCGTCGATCTCGTCGCTGTTCCAGCCCTTGACGATGGTCAGGCGGGCTACCGTTCTCTGCCCCCTGTTCCTGAGAAGCTGGAGGCTGAAGGTCGAGGGTTAGGGTTAGAAGAAAAGAACGACTGACGAACGTCCCGTTCCCAGCAAACACGGCCCCCTCTCCTCTCACCTCTTCTTAAGCCTCTCGAAGGCGTCCTTGAAAAGCGGCCTGTCAATCGCCTCCAAGCTATCCGGAGTCGGCGCGTCGACGCTAACATAAAGCTGCGTGACCGGCACGAGCGTGTCGATCGCGTCCGGGTGCTGCCCGTTCGTGACTAGGAACGTGCTTATGGTCCTCCTGTGGAGCTCCTGGAGGAGCTCGTTTATTCTGGGGTACATTATAGGCTCGCCGACGAGGCTCAGGGCGCAGTGGGCGACGGTGTGGGCCTCCTTCCACCTCTCGGGGAGGACGCCGGGAATTCCCTTTGTGCCCTTGATCATGTTGACGTGGAGGTTGACGGCGGTGTCGACGATTTCGTAAGGGTCGTCGGTCTTCCACCTCCAGGTTCTGCCCACAGGGTTCTTGTGGTGCCTCCAGCAGAAGACGCACTTGTTGGCGCAGGCGAGGCTGGGGGTCGCCTCCATGCACTGGTAGCTCGTGATGCCGTAGAAGGTGTGCTTGTAGCAGCCTCCGCGGCCGCGGAGCTGGTGCTTCGTCCAGCGGCAGAGCTTGACGGCGGAGTGGGTTCCGATGAGCTTGTAGCCTTCCTTCTTCAGGGAGGCGGCCTGCTTGGGCGTGACCATCTCCTTGGGGTCGGACTTCTGCGACGAGCGAAGCGAGGAGCAGTGAGCCGAGGATCGAAAGACGAGCCGAGGAGAGAAAGACGAGCCGAGGAGAGAAAGACGAGCCGAGGAGAGAAAGACGAGCCGAGGAGCGAAGCGACGAGTTAGAATATTGTAGCAGTGTGATGTCGCGGCCATGTACGTCGTTGTCCAATACACACGCCTCCTCAGCTCCTCGCCTTGCTCCTCGCACACGCACACACTCACCTTCTCCTCGTTCTTCTCCTTCTCCTGCGTCGACATGATCTTGCCCATATCCTCCAGATCAGCCACGCCCTCCCCCTGCTGCTGCTGTACGACCGAGGAGCGAAGCGACGAGTTAATATAATATAACATAAATTAGCGTCTACACTCAAATGAAAGAATTTGTTCCCCCCCCCCTCTCTCTCTCCTCACCTCCTCCTCGATCTCGTACTCCTCGTAGTCGCTCTCCACCGCGCTCCCCTCTGAGCTTTCATCGTCAACGTCGAAGTTGTCGTACTTCTCGTCCTCCTCCTCCCCGCACCCGCACCCTCCATCCTCCTCCTTGTTCTCCTTCTTCTTCCCCCCACAGCAACCCTTCTTCTCCTCAAGTATCGAAGATATACCATTCTCAACTCTAGCCCATTTAATACCATGATTATACTCCAGCGAATACTCCAACTTCGGCCTCAACTTCTCACACCATTTATCGAACTCCTTCTCGATATCCCCAGCCTCGACATCCCCCATACCTAAACCATGTATATTTTGCGCCCCCAATTTTCTCAACTGCTTAAACATTATTTTACTGGGCTTACAGAACGTTTCACTGTCATAAGCTGAACTGCCTACTCCATAAATCGCGAATTTGAGCTTGTGTTTTAAATGGTTAGGATCGACCCTCCAGTCGTTAGATATTTCGTCTACGCCGGCGCAGAGGGACGTTGACTCGTAAGAGTGGGTACCGTGGGACCAGGTGGGGAGGATTATTACTAGGATCGGGCAGTCGTATTTAGAGGTTGAAGGGGTGGAGGAGCCGTTGAGGATTTGGTCCCACCAGTCGAGGGTGGGGACGGGGACGATCGTGGCGGGGGTGCTGCCGTCGGGGCGAGTGGGGAGGGAGGAGAGGAGGCGAGACGCAAGGGAGGAGCAGGTGTTGGTCGTGGTGGCGTAGGTTATGGTTATGGAGGAGGCGGAGAGGACGCGGTAGCCTTGGGGAGTTGAGTGGAGGCTTATGGTGGTGGGGATGTCAGAGGGAATGTCAGAGGGAATGTCGTTTTGGATCTCATTTTCATTTTGTTTGGAGGGAATGGGTAGCTGCTCCTGGCTTGCTTTGGAGGAATCGGACTTGAGATCGAGGGAGGTTGCAGAGGCGTCGTCCTGAGCGACTTGGTGAACGACTTGCTGCGAGTCCACGGATTGTGAGTCCACTTGTGAGTCCACTTTCTTCTTCTTCTTCTTCTTGCTGCTGTTGAGGGTCTCGTCAGTGAGACTCTTCTGCACAAAATAGTAAGTCACGCCACTAGCCACCAAGGCCGTGATGGCAGACGTCAGTATGATGGATCGCACATTAGACATAGTTGTAGTTAGCAAAGAATGTCCGACTTTGTTCCCTGACGTTGTGTTATGTCTGATTAATCGACAAATAACGATACTAATATGCTACCCTAAAGGCCAAAGCTCTACGATGCGCCTATCTGATCGCAGTGCGCGTTTCAGATGAGATGAAATGTGACGTATCGATGAATTAATGGATGTTTTTATGACCTAGAAGTGGTGGGTGAGGGGTCGAAGGCTCTATCTTTTTAATAAGACCGATATTTTGGATAAATACTGGTAGAAGGTGTTGGAAAAGTGAAAGGGGGGGTGATGGTAGCAAAAATAGAACGTGAATTCGTTCAGGAGCGATTTATGTTTTCACTTTCCAGTGAAATTCCATTTTCCTACACTGCTCTTTTGTACGTCCACTTTTGCTAGCAGTACTGTGAACGCTTTCTCTTCTCTATCACAGAAGTTATGCATTGAAGAGTTGAAAGCGTTGGAAGTGTCGTAGATGCCTTAAATAATCATTGTCGGATAGACTAGCAGCGGGCCTTCTTTTCGTTTCACCGTAAACGCTTTATAAATATGGACAGAGAGACACACTGCGCACTATATGGGGAACATACTGTGTATGAAAGTGATGCAAAGAGAGTTGGCGAAATTGAAATTCTCATTCAGAGCGTTATGATCATGATAAGGAGCTATATAAGGACCTATCATAGGAACGGGCCTTTGGAGCTATATTAGGAGCAAGCCCCAACCTCTAACCCTGCACCCTTCACCCTTCACTTTCTCGCTTCCTCCTCTCAGTCCCCCGTTCCCTTAAAACCCGTCCCCTTAAAACAATGTCATCCGGTTTCGGTGCCCGCGGCGGCGTCGGCCGCTGTTACGATTTCTGGTTAACCTTTGAATCCTGCGCCAAGACCTCCTCCCCCGCTTCCCTCTGCTTTGATAAGCGCGACGATTACCTGGAGTGTTTGCATCATAAGAAGGAGTATAAGAGGATTAAGGAGATCCAGAAAATGAGGGAGAAGAGAGAGAGTGGCGGTGACTCTGAAGAAGGAAATCATTAGCATATAACGTCAGTACCGCATCATTAGCATAACGTCATTAGCAAGGGTCTTTGCACGAGCGATGAACGAGCGATGAGGGAACTCGGATGAGGGAACTCGGATGAGGGAACTCGGATGAGGTATCGTGAAAGCAGGAGCAGGAGAGGGGAGTAAAAACGACGCTAGAAAACAAATTTATCAAAAAAATACATCCTCGTTGTGTTTCTCACGCCTGACAGCTTAAGCATCCCCCATAATCATCTTCCCCGCCATCTTCTCCCCCCTCCTCTTCTCCTTCCTGCACTGTGAATTGTATCGCGTCAGCGGCTCCTTTCGTTCTCAAGTAGTACATTCCAGTTTTGAGTCCCTTCTTCCATCCGTAGAAGTGCATGGCGCTGAGTTTGCTTTGCGTGGGGCTTGAAAGGAATAAGTTTAGGCTTTGGGATTGGCAGACGTAGGATCCTCTGTCCGCGGACATGTCGATTACGCCGCGCATGGAGACTTCCCACACGGTTCGGTACAGCTTTTTCAAGTGGGGGGGGATGCCTTTTATGTCTTGGACGCTTCCGTTGTTCTTTATGAGCTGGTTTTTCACGGAGTTGTTCCACAAACCCCGGTCGGTCAGGTCCCTTAACAGGTGGGGGTTGGCGATTATGAACTCTCCGGCCTTCACGCGTCTGGTGTACAGATTACTGGTGTAGGGTTCGATGCACTCGTTGACTCCCAAAATTTGGCTGGTCGAGGCTGTGGGCATGGGGGCTAATAATAGGGAGTTCCTGACGCCGTGCTTCTTTATCTTCGACCTTAGCTCCTTCCAATCAAAGGAGAGCTGGCCGAAGCTGGAGGGTTTCTCGTCCCACAGGTCGAACTGTAGCTTCCCCTCGCTCATGGGGCTGCCCTCGTAGCTGTCGTACGTTCCGTCCCTCTCGGCGATTTCGCAGCTAGCCTCGAGGCTGGCGTGGTACATGCACTCGAAGATCATGGCGTTGAGCTTTCTTCCTTCCTCGCCGTCGAAGTCGTAGCCCATGCGGATCAGGGCGTCGGCGAGGCCGGAGACGCCGAGGCCGATGGGGCGGTGCCGGGTGTTGGAGTTGGAGGCGGCCTCTAGCGGGTACGAGTTCACGTCTATTATGCGGTTCAAGTTTCGGGTCATCACCTTCACGACCGAGTGGAGCTGCGAGACGAGGAGCGAAGCGAGGAGAGCGAAACGAGGAGTTAGAATAAAATGCAACCACATCGAAACACAGACAGAGCAGTTCATGGTATAATATTTTTCTTCTGTTGCTCATAAAAGTTCTAGTAAACAATTATCCACACGGTTTTATGGCCGACTAAAGCCTTGAGAGTAGCTGGTTGTTTGATAATCACCGCAACAAAAGAATAGAAAGCCGCCATCTCCTCTCTCACCTTCTCGAAGTTGAACGTGGCCTGGCCAGGCTTGTCCGGCGACCCGTACTCTCCCCTGTCGCTCTCCACGAATCTGTGTTGACAACATATTCATGAGTTAGAAATGCGTAGCGGTGGTATCTTCGTAGCCGTTCCTGGAGTTTTGGGGCCCACTCACCTGCTCAAACACACTGAGGCAAGGTTGCACACAGCGATCTCGTCGTCGTCCGTGTACTCGATGATCTCGGTGCACAGGTTGGAGCTCTTGATCGTTCCGAGGTTTTTCTGGTTGCTCTTGGCGTTGGCGGCGTCCTTGTAGAGCATGTACGGGGTTCCGGTCTCGACCTGGCTAGAGAGGATCTTCTGCCACAGCTCCCTGGCCCTGATGGTCTTGATGACCTTTCCCTCCGCCTCGTACTTTCTATACAGCTGGTCGAACTCCTCCCCGTGGCAGTCCGTCAGCCCGGGGCAAGCGTTCGGGCACATGAGGCTGCGACGAGCGAAGCGAGTCGCAATGGAAGGGGCGTTGGTGACGTTAGAAAAATGGCGAAGAATTTGGCAGCAGCAACGTTACAATTACACACACGCCTTTTCAGCTCGTCGCTGGCGCTCCTCGCACACTCTCACCTCCAGTCTCCGTCGGCCTCCACCCTCCTCATGAACTCGTCGCATATCCACAGGCCGTAGAAGAGGTCCCTCGCTCGTCGCTCCTCCTTCCCGTGGTTCTTCTTCAGGTCGAGCCAGTCCTCGACGTCGGCGTGCCAGGGTTCGAGGTAGACCGCGAACGCTCCCGGCCTCTTGCCGCCTCCCTGATCGACGTATCTGCTGGTGCTGTCGAAGACGCGCAGCATGGGGACCAGCCCGTTGCTGTACCCCTTGGTGCCCTTGATGTAGCTCCCCCTCGCCCTGATGTTGCTGACGCTGAGGCCGATCCCACCCGCCCCCTTCGATATGGTCGCGCACGACTTGAGAGTGTCGTAAATGCCGTTGATGCTGTCGTCCTTCATCTTGAGAAGGAAGCAGCTGGACAGCTGGGGGTGCGTGGTGCCGCTGTGAAAGAGGGTGGGGGAGGCGTGCGTGAAGTACCCCTGCGACATCAAGTCGTAGGTCTCGAAGGCCCTTCGAAGGTCCTCCTGAATGTCAGACTTCTTCATCCCCTCGATGTCCCTGATGTGAATCCCCAACGCCACCCTGCGACGAGCGAAGCGAGGAGCAGTGAGCCGAGGAGCGAAAGACGAGCCGAGGAGCGAAGCGACTCGTTAGAATATTGTAGCAGTGTGATGTCGCGGCCACGTACGTCGATATCCAGTACAAAACCGACGAGGCTGGGGTGTGACGAGTTTTCTCTCACCTCATCCACATGTACTGCGGCCTCTCCAGCGTCTCCTTCGTTATGATGTCCTTCAAGAGGTAAGACTTCTCGAGCGTCTTGAAGCCGAAGTAGCCTAGGCGGTAGTCCCTGTCGCAGTCGATCTTGCTGTGAGTGAAGTGAAGTGAAGCGAAGCCGACGAGTTAGAATGGGTTGATTGATGGTAATTTATTTTGTATTTAATAGCACGCGGGGTGTCGGCAATCTGCTCACCTGTCGATTATGTCGCCAAACTTGTCCACGACCTTCATGAGCTCAGGGGAGATGATCTCGCAGGGCTGGTTCGTCTTGGGGTCTACGAGGCTCGACAGCTTCTTCAGCGTCAGCGAAAAGGAAGGAGAAGTCTCCTTGTGCAGGTTGGAGACAGAGATGCGGGCGGCGAGACGGGAGTAGTCGGGGTGCTGGGTGCTCATGTATGCGGCGGTCTCGGCGGCGAGGTTGTCCAACTCTTTGGTTCGGATGCCGGGGTACAGCCCGGTTACAACGCGCTGGGTTATGCCTGCGATGTCCACGAAGGGGGAGAGGTTCGTAGCGAGAGACTTTATCCGCGTCTGGATCTTGTCGTAGAATATGGGCTCCTTTGATCCGTTTCGCTTCAGAACGTAGAGCTTGTTCGTGGGAGGGCTTGTTGTAGGGCTTGTTGTTGACGAGGAGGAGCCATCTGCCGAGGAGGAGCCATCTGCCGAGGAGGAGCCAGTAGAGTCAGGGTCCCGTATCCCGTGTGTGATCCCGTCAGCCGGGAATGTGAGTGATTCTTCTGCGGACGTTTCTTCTGACGACGAGTCATTAGGTGACTCTTCTAACAGTGACGAGTCGTGAGGTGACTCTAACAGTGACTCTTTATTGGCAGGTGGGGCGGTGGCCCCGGCTATTGTATTGTTATTAACACCTTTAACACCGCCTGTATGACCGCCTGTGTGGGTCTTGGCACCGCCAATACCATCAGATGACGGCAGAAGGGCCGTAAATAAGAGTAGGTGGAGCGGAAGTTTCATTTCGACGCCTTTCTTCGTTTTTGCACTTTTCGCCACTTCTCAGGCCAAAAGAGCAAAGCCAAAAGTCATCCATCATGCTGAAATTTACGACAATACTCGTCTCGCTACTGGCGACACAGACCTCTGGGTTCGTCATTCACCCATCGTTTGTTCGCCCCACGTTTACTACTGCGTCCCGGCCAGCAGTAAGGTCAACAGTAAGGTGAGCCTGCCATAGCTGTCGACAGCCGAGATCACTAATTTCCATTGTAAAATGCTCCCTGTCCCCTCGCCCCTTCAAACTGACACCTACCGCAGCAGCCCTCTCCAGCCTCTGCACGTCGGAGGATTCGACTACCAGCCCGACGACGAGATTCCCTCTAATCCCATAACCGCCGAGAAAGCCGACGACATAGAGGAGGGTTTCACTCCCGACCCCGCTCGCCTGCTCTCCCCCCGTCTCGGCGGCACGAACCTGTACCTTGTCGGTTTAATGGGTTCCGGGAAGTCCGCCGTCGGGCGCGAGCTCGCCCTCCGTATGGGCAGCTACACCTTCATCGACACCGACGAGGTGATAACGAACCTTCTCCCTGGCGACGCGACCATTTCTGACTTCTTCGAGTCGGAGGGGGAGGAGGAGTTCAGGAAGATCGAGAGCCAGGTTCTGGCGGGGGTTCACGGGTACGTCCGCTGCGTGGTCTCGACTGGGGGCGGGATCGTCTGCCTGCCTCAGAACTGGTCCAAATTGCAGACTGGCATCGTAGTCTTCTTGGATCCTAGCCTCGACGTGATAGCTGACCGTCTGAAGAACGACGACAGCCGGCCTCTCCTTCAGGGCGACGACGAGTCGCCTAAATCGAAGCTCGAGGGCATCATGAACAAGCGGAGGAAGATGTACGAGCAGGCTGACGTGGTTGTCAAGATCGGGGAGGAGGGGGTGGAGCAGGTCGTTGACGTGCTAGTGAGGGAAACTCACAAGTTCATCGATGAGAATCCGCCGAAGCAGTACCAGCAGCCGGAGGACAGTGCTGACGTGGGCGGAGATGATGGGGCAAAACAATAATGGGTGAAAAAATAATGATGCGAGGCGAACGAAGTTTGCCTACTAAAAATTGAGTCTCCTCGTCGTCTTATTCGTTTATTTCTCCTCTATCCCGCCTCTCCTCTATTCATTCACCTGTAAAAGGTTATCACAATGAACGAAACACAGTAGCCGCATAGCCAGTTGATGACGTCAGGCCACTCTAGCCCTCCCAAAAACCTGACAACGAACCAGATCACACAGGACTGACTCCCCTTCAATGAGAACCCCTCCCTAACACTTATATCCTCCATCCCGTAATCGTTACAAAACATAAACCCTGCGAAGATCCCATACCAAACGTAATTATGCCTAACAAACTTAAAGCCATCCGTCCATATAGCCGTCACGGCGTCCGCCAGTATAACCGTCGCGTACAGAAACAAGTGAAAGTCTAGACACGTCTCCCCCTTACCCGACGTCTCAAACATCCCGCTCATTACCCTCTTAAGCATCCCCGCCTGAGACCCGGTTATTGAAGCGCAGGAACCTTCACCGACCGTAACGTGCATGTAATATTTTAAGAAAACGTTCAAGTCGACGAAAAACTGGATGGGATTAGACATGTTAACGAAAGGTCTGAGGAAACCTGCGGAAAACGAAACACAACAAACGGTTAGAATATTCACAACAACACTGACAACGTTTTCCATCCCCCTCACCTTTCAAAGAAGCTTCAACAACATTACAACCATACACAAGCACACTCTGATACGGCTTTGGTATAAAATCATCTAGCTCTGTAGCGTACTCCGTCCATACGATACGACGATACAAGTACAGGAACGTCATTAGGCCTACGATTATTTGGGGGAAATTAGGGAGGATGTATTCTGGGATTATTGAGGAGTAGGAACCGGAGTAGGATGTGGGGTTGTAGGATGGTAAGATTATTGGGCAGATGAAGTTAAAGAAGAAGACGTCTAACTTTCCTAAGTATGAGCTGTGGTGGCTTAAGGCTGTGAAGATGTCGGGAGAAGGTTGAGACCTGAGAGAGGAGAGGGTCGTGTAGGATTGCAGGTCAAATTGGTCGTACATTGAGCAGACTTTTATCCATTTTGTATCGACAATGTAAGGGATGCTGAAGGAGTAGTACAACGAAGTGGGTGTTGAATGCCTTGAGAATAGTCTCATAAAAGTTTGAGTTGGAGGATAATTTTGAGGGTAAGGAAATGAAGATGTCATAAGCATTGGAGGAGTTGGAGGATGAACTTTTGAGCATAGTTCGATGTAAAATACATATAGGAGGAAGGGAACGAGTAAAGAGAGACAGTTCAGTAGTATTGACTTGCAGCCGCGACGGTCACGGACTATTTTGCCTGAACCTGTTATCGTAGTCCGTGTCATATTAGGTACCCTAACAGTTATATTTCAGTCAAACGTCGCCTAATTTAACAATTGATTATAGTGCCGGATATCTTAGAGTAAAAATAAAGAGGGTGGAGTTTTGCAATGCCAAATTCTGCTTAATGCGGCGGAAAGGACAGATATTCAGTGATGGATTATTTTTCAGGAAATTTTGCTAAAGCAAAAAGCATAGCCCTAACGCCCTATTCACGATGCAAGTACAATTCTGCGGCCTCACTCTCAACGGATGGTGAGTAAGTTCTACCTCGATAACGCCGAGACCTCTAGGACGTTGAGAACGCCGAGAATATGAGTCGTTTTGATGGATCTTTTTGCGGCGGCAACTTTTGCTCCTCCTCATCCTCTCTAAAACCCATGTACATGGCCTTCTGACCGCCCCTTCTCCTCTAATACTCAGTGTCTACAATGCCTCCGGTCCCCGCACTGGTTCCTCCGACGCATTGGCCAAGGTCGGTTCCTCAAAATCGTGCGCAATCCTTACGAAATCAGCCACCCTCCTACCTCAAAATGGCAACCCCCTGCCCAGGACGTACACCTCCCCAAACTTCTCCATCAACTCGGAGGGGCTTCCAAACAAGTCGATCGACTATTACATCGATTCGGAGACTATTAAAGAGTCGGTTCTCGATTCGGGGAAGCCCTACTTCGTGTCCATCTCGGGCAAGAGCCTCGACGACAACGTAGAGATGATGAAGGTGAGAGAGAGAGCGAAGAGCAACAGTAGCAAGTAGTCTGAGAATTCTTTTCATGACTACGGGAGGGAACGTCTGTGGCGGGAGGCAAGTTTGTGGAGGGCGACCGACCACGCACCACACAACCACAAGCGACTCTAAAAGCTTCTCCCCTGACCCTTCTCCCCTTCCGCTCCTCAACCCTTTCCTCCTCCCCTTCCTCATCCCCTAGCGCATCTGCAAAGCCCCCGGCGTCGCCGGAATCGAGCTCAACCTCGCCTGCCCCAACGTAATCGGTCACCCCATAATCGCGTACGACATGGTCCAGCTCCGTTCGGCCCTCAAGACGGTCGCTTCCCTCTCCCTCCCCCTCCCTATCGGGATAAAGCTCCCCCCCTACTTCGACTTCATCCACTACCAGAAAGCCGCTGAAATAATCAACGAATACAAGTCAACAATATCCTACATCGTAACAATGAACACAGTCGGCAACACCCTAATGATATCCCCTCACTCTGGTTCCCCCGTGATTTCTCCTAAGGGCGGTTACGGCGGTCTCTCCGGCCCCGCCGTGAAACCGATAGCCCTCGCCCAAGTCCGTAAATTCTCTGAGCTTCTCGATCCTTCCATCGACATAGTCGGTGTAGGAGGTGTCCAGAGCGGTCAGGACGTATACGATATGATCCTCTGCGGTGCCAAGGTTGTACAGGTGGGGACGTGCCATTGGATTGAGGGGCCCAAGTGCTTCGATAGGATCGTGGAGGAGTTTGAAGAAATATGCAGGAAGAACGGCGTCAAGGAACTGGAGGAAATTAGGGGGAAGCTCAAGGAGTGGTCCAAGAAAGGCGCTGGTGAGTCAAAAATACCGAGGTTCGAGAGCTGCCAGACGTTAGCTGTCCTACCCTTAAACTCACTTTGAACTTTGAATGTTTTTCCTCGCACAGCTCTCGACAGGCAGGGGAGGAAGTCTGAGCCGAAAACGTCTGCCAAGGGCGGAGCCAAGTTCCAGTCGACTCTTGACGACAGCTCGTTCCTGTTGCTGTCGGTCGCGGTCGTTGTTATGATTCAGGTTCTCCTCGTGTTGCTCGCGCAGGCTTTGGGGCATCTTGACGTGCCGGCTGTTGCGCAGTTTATGGACAACTTGAAGGCTTGAGTTTTGCACAGAGCAAAAATTAATGAAGAAAAATTTCAAACAAATGGGACACATAATTTTTTTTTCTCTCCCAACCAATACCATCCTATCCTAATAGGTGAATAAGCGAAGTTAGATCTTCCTTGCAGCGGTTCTGTTCCTGCCTTCGCTTCTCGGCCATGGTCTTCCGGAAATTCTCAACCTTTTCCCCGATGGCAGAGGAGAGACCGCCATTCGAACTTCCGTTGGCGCTGCCGTTCTCACTGCCGTTCACGCTGCCGACGGCCATCAAAATGGCGCTGCCGTTCTCGGCCGCAACTTTCTGTTTCTTCGCTGGGGATTTCTTTCCTTTCCCTCCACCCTTCCTCTTCTTCCCTGCGCTCTCCGCTTTCTCTTTCGCCGCTTGCTCTTTCGCCGCTTGCGCTTTTTCCTCTTCCAAAATCCTTGCTTGCTCCTTGGTCGTCTCTGCCTCCTGGAACTTCTCCACCTCGTGCCGGTCGATGGCTGTGATTTCCTCGTTCGTCATGTCCTTCCAAACGTCAACGATCTGCTTGATGGCCGCCTTGGTGATGTTCTTCGAATTCCAGCTTAAATACGTGGCCTTGCCGACGCTCATCGTGTAGAGAAAGTACTCGAGCTTCTTAGCTACCCTAATTAGACGGTCGGGCTGGTCGTTGAAGGAGGGGAAACCGGCGAGGGAGTGGAGCCAATCAATCATTCCCGCCATAACCTTGAACCGCGACGAAGTTAGAGGTTTTGTGTTCGACGCAAACATTCGAGCACTATGATTCATTCTTACCTTCACCCTCTCCTCCTCGTCGCCCTCTCTGTGCCAATCACGTAACCGCCCTCTGATCGTTTCGCTGATTAAGCTGAGGTAGCTCTTGTTAACGACGGTCTCGATATGCTTACGGTCGTTGTGGAGCTTTAGGCGTTGCTCCCAGCCTGCCCTCCGGTCCTTCTCGGGATCCTCGTGGGCACCCTTGGGAAAACCGCTCCCGAACCACTTCCTGCACTCCTCCGTATCGATCCGGTACCTCTGGCAAATCTCGGCCATCCTTTTTTCGACGATGATTGTCGACTGGGTGGGGTTCGCTCTCGACTCAATGTGCACGTCCCTCAAAAACTTGTTGATGTCCCCGGGGAATTTCGCCTCGAGCGCGTTCCTATAATTTTCTTCATCCTTCTCCTTGGCGGCCTTCTTCTTCGCCTTCTCTCCTTCTTTCCTGGCCATTACCTTCAACTCTTCCTTGAAACATTTGAGCATGAAAGCGTCCCTCTCCTTATTCTTTGACGTCTGGTGGACTTCAAAACTGCGAAGACGATGGTCGACACGACTAGTTAGGACAGAAATTGACGATAGGGGGAGCGAAGCCGCTTGTGGCGAGGCCCGAGCGTTGGTCGGTACAGAGGCCGCTCACGGCGAGGCCCGTGGGACAGCGAGTACCGAGGCCGCTTGCACTTCAATTTATCCCTTGCCGTTTCTCACCTCGCGCCCGCCAACGAGAGGAGCTCCTGCCTGTTCAAATCTTTGTGGCGAAGTTCGTCGTACATCACGTCCTGTCCGTAAATCTCAACGTAGTTGGGCAGCGGGCTTTTGCGGGTGCTTTCCTTCGGCATGTAATCCGGAGGTGGGATCGCCGAGAAAATCGGCAGGTCAGTGCCGACAATGGTCTCTTCCCGGAAGTAGCGCCTGTCAAAAACCTCTCCGTGATTGGTGTAGGTCTTCAGAATTTGGTTCTGCGACATTTGTGGGGTGTTGTTTGAAGAGACGATGAGGGAGTGATAAGTCCCCGAGCTCGACGACGGCTGAGAGTACCCGCGAGATGATTTGGCCGGCCTCGGCTGCTGAGAAGCGGATGTCTTTGGCCGGGACGGAGGCGGGGGCGGAGGCGGAGCCGGGGGCGGGACTGCTGGCGCCGCATTCACCTCCGGGTCGATGACCCACTTCAAGTACTGTTGGAACATGCTGTAGCTGGTAAGTTGGACTCTAGGCTTCGGCCAGTATAACTCCGAGTCCACAGTAAGAGTCGGAGATGGCGTGAAGGAGCGCTCCTTGCGGCCGAACGCGGCCGGAATAATTGTCTCGGTCCAGCCGTATGCTGCGCAGAGCGAAGCAGCGGCGAGCGTGAAGATTGGGTTAGACACGGGTACCGAGGGAGCGAAGCGAGTACCGGCATGTTCTCACCTCCTGCTATCATGAACATCCTATCGATTCTCTCCTTGGCTGAGGAGCCTCCGTCGGAAGGTGAGTTCACCATCTTCGAGAGTGTCGTCAAGAGCTCTGTCGCCTGGTCGACGAGCCGCGGGCGCTTTGACGCGCAACGTCTGCAAAACCACGAGTCGCCTTCGGGCACTTGTGTGAGCCCGAGGCACGTGGTATGAAAGCCCTCGTCGCACACGTCGCACAAGAGGATTGGAATCGACTCGTCGGTCTTATTCGGACAGGTCACGCAAGAGCACTGGATTGATTCGACGTCGACCCCAGCTGGTATGATCCCATCGCTGGCGGTCTTGAAGACCTTATAAATACAAACTTCGTGGACTCCTTCGTGATTCTTGATGCAACAACCTACGATGTTGAAGTCTGCGACGAGCAGCGAGCGATGAGATTGGGTTAGATTACGGCGACGAGTAGCGAGCGAAACGAGGCCCGAGCTTTAGCGAGTACCGAGGAGGCCGCCTGCGGCCGAGAACCGTTCGAGCCGCTTGCACCGACGAACTGTTGACGCTCTCACCTCCGAACTCGTTGCTTCCCTCGCCGGCGATGTTGTAGTTGCCCTCCGAGTTCTCGCTGAATTTGACGTCGATCTGCTTTTCCGGTATGTTGACTTCCGTACCGGTCTGATCCTTGAAGATGAACTGGCCGCCGAATCTGCGAGGAACGTAGCGAGGAACATAGCGACAGGTTAGAATTGCCTAGCAGTGGCTGTGGCCTCACAGCAAACGTATTAGGCACGTTTCCAACTTCTCACCTGATGTCCTTCAAAGGAGGGAGGTCGCCCCAGTTGTTGGACGCGTTTGAGGACCACATGAACTCTGAGACACCCGTCTGCTTAATTTGTTTGGCCTCCGCGATCGCTTCGGCGGTCGTGGGCCGGAAGAGGTTGCACCTGTGGTTGCTCCAGAAACCTTGGATGGTGACCCTGAAATTGTTGATCCGCATGATTCCGCGGAGGCAGGGGACGCCAGTGTTCCAGTCCTGTGGAGGCGGCTTGAGCTTCGTCTTGAAACCGAGGGTGCTAAGCGAGTCGGTAAGCCACGGCATCCAGTCGTTGGTTTCCCACGCATTCGACCAGTCCAGTACCCACGGGCGCTCGGCTACGTTAACTAGATACACCCTGAAACTCTTGGGCCCGATGAGGGCCGAGCTGCAGCGGTACCAAATCTTTCCCGAGGCCGGTTTTCGCACGACATGGGTGTCAGGGTCTTTGATTTCGTTGACCCTACTGCAAGCTCTGTGGACGGAGCGAAGCGAGACCCGAGCGTTAGCGAGTACCGAAACCGAGGCCCAAGAAACGGCAGCGACGAGCGAAACGACAGCAACGAGCGGGGAATGCGTCGTCGCATAGACCCAACAGTACAATGGCTTATCTCACCTTGGCCAGCCCGGCGGGATGTAGAATTGCTTGCCGATGATGGTGAAGCCGTGGTGTTTGCATATTTCGAAGTAGGCCGCCACTCCCATGCTCGTGCCGGGTTTGAGTAAGTAGTCGAGGTGGGAGAGGATTGAGTGCGCTTAAGACGGGGGGGGGGGTTAGATGGATTTGCGGGCGAAAGAAAGGGTGCGAGCTGCGGCGACCGAGGCCGGAGCGAAGCGATCCAGAATCCCCCACGTGATGCTACATTGATAACCTAGCGCACAGTTCTTCGTCTCACCTTTCTTCATGCAGGACTTCCAGAGGTTCTCCCCGTAATCCTTCGACAAGAGGTACTTGTGCGTATCGCTCTTCGCGATTGTGACGGTTATAATTTCCGAGGGAATGTTGTGAGGGGGGGGCTCGTCTCTGAGGGATTGAATTGTGGGGATTGTGGAGTAAACGGCAGCCGAAGACGCGACGTGGACTTTGTTTGGTCTCACGTAGGGCGGCTTTACCCCTTTCACGGCGTTCTTCCTGGTCTTCGTACTCTTGGGTATGTAAACCTTGGCTTGTTTCGGGGCCTTCTTCTTGTGGGAGCGGGGCGGGGCGGCGTTCGGGGGGGGGCGCGGGGCGATGTTTAAGTCGGGGGTGTTGACTATACTCGCGAAGTCGGAGGTGGTAAGGGACCTGTTGGCCGCGGGGAGGAGAGGATGCTGCTGCTGCGTCTGCAGCTGGTGCTGCGGTGGCGGGGGGGCGGCGACCGTGGGAAAGGGCTGCGAGGAGTGGGTGGGAGGGGGGTGGGGGGGATTACAGGGAGGTCGTTAGGCGAGGGTTGTTGTGCACGGGTGTGTCCATCAAGAGCATCTCGACAACTCACCGCATGGGATACCATTCCCCCGAGCTGGTGGAGGGCGGCCACACGCTGGAACTGCTCCTTCTGGAGCTGCTGGAGCATCTGAATCTGCGCCGTGATGGCCTGCTGGGCCTGGGCTTGGTTCATGCCCGCAATGAGCCCCCCCAACGCCATCGGGGGGGCCATCGAGGCCATGAGGGGTTGCGAAAGTGGCGGGGGGGGATGCGTCTGCTCCACGCTCTGCTGGTTTGTGTTAGCGGTGGGTATCGGGCCGTTTGTGTTCATTTTGCGGACGAGGGGGTGGAGAAGGTGGTCGAGAAAAAGGGTTTCCTGTTAGGCGGTGGGAGGGGGTGGAGGGAGGGACTGAAAATGCCTGCCTTGGTCGTACGAGCGGCGCGCAGTGGAGTGGTCGGCCTCTTCTCTGTGTCGAAGGAGGGAAGGGGAACGCTATTTCGCTAGTAGTGCGCGAGCGGTTGAGGTATTTTTGTCCTAAATTTCTGTCGATGGGTCTCGGTCCGTAAACGAGGGGTAAGAAATTGAGATCTTTCACTTATTCGTTGCGACTTAACGACGAGGGTGGGTTTGTGTGTCCTTTGTTATTTGGGGCAGCTTTTGGGAAGAAATAAAGGTCCGGATACTGCGTTGATTATTGGTTTATCAGAGAGATAATAAATGAAATTAACAACACACTAAAAAATGAGGGATGGTTCACATGTGGGGTTGGCCAATGATTGCTCGTTGTTGTGAGCTTTCAAATAACGGCTGCTTTCTCGTACGCTCGCAGTGACTAGGCATTGCCTGAAAGCTTCCTCATGGCTGAACGACGTCGCGTTTCCAAGGGAGGAGGGAAAAATTTCTCCAGCTTCCACTGCACAGTTCCGTCTTATGAATGAGGCAGGGATTTGCCTTTGTAGCGCACGATACGGCGGAAATTGGGTCGCGATTGTCGTTTTGCATCAGTTGGTTCGGCGATCTCTGTCGCAGTCGAAGCGAACTACGAATATTTCAGCCTGAAAAGGGCGATTAAAACAAGAGTTCCACGAGGCTCCCGTCCTAAGGCTTTGTAGAAGGTTTTGTAGAGACCGATTTCGACTGCAACGATGTTGGCCTCGGTTCCTGACAAGCGTACGTATCTCTTATGGTATTCACGCTGTCGCGAGTGGACGTTTCTGCGGTGCCTCGCCCTCCAGACGCCTTCACCACACGAAGCTGAAGCTGTCTCCGCTCTTTACATAAACCGGGCTACAGAATTCGTAACCCCGCAACAAACACAACAACAACAACAAAAACAACAACAACAAAATAGTATTTCAAAAAGAATTATTAATACAAAAAGAACACCCTTTACAGTATTTTTATGCAACATATGTCAGCGCCACTGCTGCCCCTCCAAACAGATCTTTGAAATTGTTCATGATGATCATGGCGTCCGTCGCCTTCTCTACATTTCCGAAGCTGCACGTGAAGCTCGCGCCGTCGTCCGCGACCTTGACCCTCTTGGGCTTCGGGCACTGCGCTTCCTTGAGCACTTTCTCCACCTTGGACCTCTTGACATCTTCCATTGTGTAGTTTTCGAATTTTATGCAAGTGCAGCTGCTGTCGTTCTCGGGCGGCAGCATTTCGCCCCCGCCGGAGCCGTCGCCGCCTCCGGCCGCGGCCTGCTTCTTCTTCTTCTTCGCCAGGGCCTTCCTCTGCACCTCCGGGTCGTGCTTGTAAGGGCACTTGTCGCCCTTCCTGCACTTTCCCTTGCTCTTCCAGTTGTTGCAGTCCTTCTCCGCGTTCGAAAGCTTCGCCTTCGCTCCCTCCGCCCCTTCTTCGGCCTCCCCCAGCTTCCGCTTCTTCATCTTCGAGCCCCTGTCGGCCTCGTCGTGCTTGAACTGG
The DNA here is from genome assembly GCA_030267905.1 of Triparma verrucosa. Classification (NCBI taxonomy): domain Eukaryota; class Bolidophyceae; order Parmales; family Triparmaceae; genus Triparma; species Triparma verrucosa. Next base: position 27,424 of record BRXX01000223.1, read on the forward strand.
CATGCATCTCCCTTCTTGCACTTCCCCAGTTTCATCCAGTCGAAGCACTTCTTCTTTCCGTCTGCGGAGAGCATATACATACATATAGCATATTTGTGTTATAAATCATAGTTAGTAACGTACAGTAATGTAGTGTGACGTAGTAGTCCTCCACCCCTTCCCCCCCCCCCTCCCCTTACCTCCCTTCTCCAAACACGCACCCTCTCCCTCATGCACGAACTTGCACATTTCTCCATGCGTGCATCGTCCCTTCGACCACAGGTAACAGACATTGCTCCCCACATTGTCCCCAGACGTCCTCTGAATCGGCCTCATGACCACGGTATGCTTCTTCCCTGCCTTGCACGAACCAGCATCGAGCAAAATTTGAGCGTCCTCCTCAGACGACAGGAGCACGAAGCCGTAGCCCAGGTGAGGCTTCTCGGGAAGCTTGTTCTTCTTCTTCGCCCACTCGCCTACCTCCGCGGATCTCGGAGCGGACGGTTCGTCTTTTTCCTCTTCGTCCTCTTGCAAAGCCACCTCCTCGACCGTCACAGAAAACTGCGTCTCGAGAAGAGACTTGAGCTTCTCGTTGTCGAACTTGGGAGGGACACGACTGCAGAATACCTTGCGGTCGTCCGTGGCGCTGTAATTGTGGAACACGCGCTCGGGATCAGAAGAGGCAAGTGAAATTCCAGGGCCATCAGCCGGGGGGCAGACATTGGACATTGGTGGGGTATTCGGGAACCTTCAAGCGCTTATTTGACTGGACCTTGCCTTGTCTTCCTTTGTGCGTAAGATTTTGCAGGTTTCTTGAGTTATAACACAGCGCTCAAATCCTTGTTTGAAAGTAATTTGACCTTTGACCTTTCACAGAAAAAGTCAGGACCATTGGCTTGGTCAAGATTTGCAAATTTAGAGCGAGCGAGAGTGATTTAAAACGATGTCGACCTTTCTTGAGGTCAAGAATAGAATATTGAGCAAGGTGAGTTGATTGGAATTCGAATGACTTTGCGATATATATATTTTTCGATGTCTTTTTGAGACCCACGATGCCCTCCGATGCTGCGTTTCTTGCCAACTCACACCTCATAACAGAGGGACCGCTCCTCGAGAGGTCGCATCGACCAGCACGCCGTGACCATCTGCTCCCTGATCAACGATCGTGAGGAGTTCTACACCACCTCCAGTTGCTCTGGTCGCTTCCACCTCTATCGCGGTGTGGGCAACAAGAGTTCCAACGCAGACACGAAGAAAACCCTGGGCAAAGGCCCTGGTGGCTTCGATAGATTCAGGATTTCGCACGGTTTCATAGCCTCTTCTGAGGCCGCCTTACGCTATTTCAACCTTGAGACGCTCAAAGAGGATCCAGAGGGCGGGGGAGACAAAATTGTTGAGGTGGACCAATATGAAAACCTCCTGGAGGGGGGGGTGGCAGAAGAGGAGGAGGAGGAGGAGGAGGAGAATGAGTCGCTCCCTCTCGCTCCGCCGACCGCCCCCCTCGCCCCGCCAACCCTAAATTCACACCCAACCGTCCCGGAGCTACAGGTCAGTGAAGACGAGGCCTCCCTAATTTTTCTGCGCTTCGAGTCCTTCATCTTGCACGTCTGCTGCTCGTCTCTGAACGCTGCGGACGCGCTCATGTCCGCGGCCCGCTCCGCCGGTTACAAAACGGTCGGCGTCCAGAGCAGCGGAGCGACCAGCAAGGTTGACGGGAAGGTCATCGTTCAGGTCTTGGGAGACGAATTTCTGGAGATGCCTCTGTTCGACACGAAGGGGAAGGAGGTCATGCTGGCTAAGTTGGTCAATGACCGTCAGCGTCGAAACTGGGCGAAGATAGGGAGGTTCGAGGCAGAGGTGAAGCGGATGGAGTACAGCGAAGCAGACAAGACAAAGGGGGGCAAGGGGAAGCACTACGATGTGGTAGGAGACGTGGCAATTGTGAAAGATGTGGACGTTAATTCACCCCACGCCGAAACGATTGGAATGGATATAATGCAGAGCAACTCTAAGATCAAGGTCGTAGCCGTGCAGAACGACAGCCTTAGGTGAGAACAAACCTACGAGATTTTTCGACGTTGTGCTGCCAACTCGATATCTACGTTCTGCTGCCAACTCCACCACCGTTTCTAACGTCAACACAACCACCCATGCGACTCGATTCATTTAACGCAGCGGGGTGGAGAAAATGAGCAACCTGACGATAGTGGCGGGGAATTTTTCGAGGCTGCAGAAGGATGGCGGACTCGTGACGACGCACCAGGAATTCGGCATCAAGTGCCTCGTCGATCTCAACCGTACCTTCTTCACGGCGAGGATGGGACCCGAACGTATACGCCTGTGCAACTGCGTCAGCAGGGGCGAAAATGTCTTGTCTCTATTTTCCGGAGTCGGCCTTGAGGGGCTCATGATAGCCGGAAGGAGAGAGATTTCTGGGCTTACTTTCGTGGAACTCAACCCCGTGGCAGTCAATTGTCTGAAGCGAGGCTTGGAACTCCTCGGGAGGAACAAGGCCGTCGTTGTAAAGGGGGCTAAGGAACGCGTCAAGATTCTCGAGGGCGATGCGATGGAAGTGCTGAAAAGTTTGGAAGACAATTCGTTCGACAGAATCATCGCACCACGTCCGAAGGAGAGCTCGACGGACGGAGATCTGTCGAGCGAATTCTCCGGGTCAAACTTCTTGGAGGCGATGCTCCCAAAGCTCAAGGAGAGGGGAGAATGCCACTGGTACGACTTCGCCGCCGACCATGAGGTCGAGAGTGGCTGCCCTCGAACGAAGAAGGGCATCGAGGACGTCGTGAGACAATTGGGTTGGCGAGCAGAATTTTTACATGCGGGAAAGGCCGGGAGCGGAAGCATTGCGAAGAGGCAATTCAGAGTCTGTATAGACTTCCGAGTCATTAAAGCTTGATTATTTTAAATGTAAACTATATTCATCATTCCCCGTCATCTCCTAACATTACAAACTTGACGTCGTACAAAACCTGCTCCACGCTCTTGCCGGTATCCTTGGCGTCCACAACCGCCTGCAACACTTTGGCCATTTTCTCCTTCACCACCACGCTAGCCTGTTCCCATTTCTTGGAAATTGCTTTAGCGCTTCGTATGTTCTCTTCATTTTCAGCCGCCAAGGATGTCAACCTTCTCTGTTCTCCCACGGCGTCCCGTAATTCAGAGGTAGTTCGTCTAGATTCTTCGTTCAGATTCGAGAGCTCTAACGTCAGCCCGTCGTTGGCCAACTGCACGCGAGACATTTCAGCCTTCACCTTCTCGATCTCAGTCCTTAGCCTCTCATTCTTTTCCACCATGTTCTCGCTCAGCAGCTCCTGCAACTTTCCGTCGGTCTTCTCAAACCGTTTTTCTAACCTCACTATTTCCTTCTCCTTCTCCTTGAGAGCACGCTCGGAACCATTATTGGCGGCTTTTAACGCAGCGCCAACTGAATCTCTCTCCCTCTCTAAATCCTTCAGTGTCTTCTTCATTTCTTCCCACTCCTTGTAGTGCCTCTCCTTCTCCTCCTCGGCCTTCGCTCGCTCACTTCTCTCCTCCGTTAGCTCCTTCTCCAAGCGGTCTTTCTCTTTCATCAAGATTGCAGTCGCCTCCTCACCCCCTCTCCTAGCATCCTGCAGGGCGTTGACCGTGGCGTCGCTGCTTTGCTTCACCTTGCTTTTAATTTGCCTTTCGAGCCTGCCAATCTTCTTTTCCATTCCCTCCTTCTCCCCGTTTAGCTTCCCAATGACTTCGTACAGCTGCCTGACCTGCGATTCCCACTGCTTGGCCTCTTCCTCCTTGGCGCTCACGCGCTGCATCTGCTCCGCCAGCTTGATGATGCTCGACTGCCTGAACTTTTTCTCCTTCTCGTATCCTTCCTTGTGCTCTGCGCCCTCCTTCCTGTGCTTCTCTTCGCTCTGCCTCAAGGCCTCGTACTCCTCCTTGACTTGATTCAACCTGGACTCTAGATCGTTCTTGGAACTTTTCAGCGAGGCCATTGCATCCTCCAGGTGAATAATCTTGTGCTCGCCCTGTTGTTTCTCGCTCGTAAGCGTCTCAAACGCCACCTTCGCCTCGCTCAAAACTCTCTCGTACTCCTCAATGCGAGCTTTGAATTTGTTTCTCTCCTTCTCCCTTGCGTCCTTGGACTGAAATTGCTCGGATCGAGCCTCTTCCAGCATCTTCCTCAGGTACTCGTTGTTGGTGGTTATATTATCTACCCTCTCCTTATACATGTTGTGGTCGTTCACCGCCATGTCCTTCAATTTCTTCTCCCTCTCCAGTCCCATCTTCAGCATGCCCACCTCGGACTCCTTCAGCTTCAAATTCTGCGACGAGCGATTCGACGAGCGAAGCGACAAGTTAGAATGTTTTCCTTTTTTTATAATCATACGGTATTGAAGCATTTTCAACTCGTCAAAATAGACATACATTTTCTCACCTTCTCAGCCACATTCAAGGACTCTATCGCCGCGTCCTTTGCAGAATTCCCTGTCTTCAGCTGACCGTGGAGCATTTTGTTGTTCTTCGTCAATATGGAACATTTGCTATTCGTGTCGGCTAAATTTCGCTTCAAAACTGTTAGCAGCTCTTCGTGGTTGTTGTTCAAGCTGTTTTTTTTGTTCGAGCCGCTGTCGTTCGAGTCTCCTACGGATTTCGCGTCATCTTTCTTCACAGCATTACTGTCCTCTGCTGATGCTACTGCTGCAATCGGCATTTTCGTCAATGATGACAGCGACTTTCTCCTGGCTGCTACAGCTTTTGCAGCCTCCAGCCTTCGCTCAAGATCCTTTAACATGACCTTGTCCTTTTCTCCGCAGTTTGTCAAGTGCTGAAGATTGCGCCTCAAAGCCTCGTTGGACGTTAGTATTGAGCTGATTTTTGAGGCCAATTCATTACGAGGCAGAGACAACAATTCTCTAAGGTCGACGTTATTGTTGGTGTTGGAGGGGTTCGGTACATCCGCATTGGGGCTGTTGCTGCTGCTGTTGTTGTATGACCTGGAGGAGTGCAACAGGCGGCTGGCATTCGGAGAAGAAGAGGAGTATGTAGCCTTGAGTCGGTTCTTCATCACAGTCTTGGAATTCGGAGATTTTGTGGTGGGAGAGCTGGGCAAGCACAATGAAAGGTGGTTTGGGGTGATCAGTGAAGTCATGACGAGTTAGAACGGGCAATGGATCCGTCGTCGTATGAGAACGTCTCGCCTCACCTTGAAGGAGGTTTCGTAGGCAACCTGACGCTGCCTTCGCATTTCACGTTGTCCTCGGTGGGAGAGGAGGGTTCCATCTTGGACAGCTAGTATGCCAGTTGAGCTGATAGGACGGCACTTTTTGTTATTGGTGATGGGCGGGATGGCTGAAAATAATGGTCCGAGGAGTGAGTTGATAGTCTTGGGGGGGCGATAACCGAATACGGTGAAGTGCTTAAGTAAGAGCAAGGGTGGAAGGTGAAACTGCTCTGCTGGGAAAAAAGAGGTTGCTTTATAGGGCAACTTGCAGGTGTGGCTGGCTCTCAACTTCGCCCAACGCCGCGAAACAATTTGAAATTTCGGACCTGTCGTTTACTATACTGCTGCCAAACACAAGGTTTTCCCTCCCCCCCGGCCGCTGTCCAAACAAACATCCGCTTGATCTAATCGCTCTTTCAAAAACTCTCCCCCCCCAATTGATTCATACTCTAACCCGACGATCGCGTCCAGTACCACTAAACCAGGCAGCACATTGGTCGATATCTGAGACCCATGAATAAGCTCGCGTTCTCCGTCGTATCGAGCTCAGGGGAGGAAACCGATTATCCTGCTAGAGAGCTCAACAAGGTAAGGGGCACCTGGCGACACAACCCTTTGTCCTTCACAGCATACGTGCCTCTGACTCTCCGCTCTAATCCCGACTTGAACTCTAGCACTCCCCTCAAACTCGGGGATGGCAGTCTCCCAGGTTCTGTTCCTACCCGCAGACCCTCATCCTCCAGCTACACGACCCCAACTCTTCGATATCCCAGCTCCAGATCCTTGCCCACCAGTCCAAAATTCCCACGAAGATCGAGGTCGTCATTGCGCGGGGGGGTTCCACCTTTGAGAACTGCAAGGATGTCAAGAGACTGGGCTACATCTCATTAGATAGTAACGAAAGGTCGAACTTCCAGGCGAGGGAGGTGAGTTATATATATATGCCTTGATGATTGCATGTATGGTAGGCTTTGACCTTTGAAACACTAACTAACGCGGCCCTTTGCTTCATCGACAGCTGAAATCGGTTCACGTGAATGCCGACCAAACGTCGTTCGTGAAGCTCGTGGTGCACAGGTGCCATGTCAACAAGTACAACGCGTACAATCAAGTTGGCTTGATTGCCATCAATTGTTTGGGGGTTAGCGAATCCGTGGTCGGCAATGTGCCGGTGGAGAGCTATAGGAGTAGCGGACATCAGGTTCCCGGGAATTCTAGCAGTTCAAAGGCTGCAGGGAGGGGTGGGGGAGCGAAGAGCCTTCAGTTCAAGGACCCGCAGCTCACCCAGCGGCTGAAGGCGCTCGAGAGCGTCAAGAAGGCGAAGGCCGCCGCGGAGGAGTTTGACGACGCCGCGCTTTTGAAGGCTGCGTTGGACAACGTCTCGAGTTTGGCGGAGGCGGTCGATAATTTGGCTGCGAGGATGAAGGAGGCCGCCGTCAATGAGGACTACGCCGAGGCCGCGAGGTTGAAGAAGCAGCGGGAGGCGACGAAGTTGGCCATGAACGACGCTCTCGAGGACGCTGAGAGCAGCGTCAGGTCCGAGCTGGAGAGCTACGGGGGTGGCAGGGGTGGCGGAGGAGGGTACGATGGAGGAGGATACGGTGGGGGGGAGTCTAAGGTGGATGGGGGCGGCTATGGCGGCGGTTACGATCCGGATGACCGTGAGATCGGCGGCAGCGGGGGCGCAGGAGGCGGACCTTACTCTTCGCCCAGTAAGCAGGGGGGAGGGGCAGGGGCAGGTGTTCACAGGACTCCCTCTGGGGCTCTCACCCGCGACGTATTCAGGAGTCCAGGGGGAGGGGGTGTTAGGCAGGACGACGACGATGACGGAGACTGGGAGGGAACCAACGACAACGACGAGTACGCTGCGACGTCGCCTAGAGGCGGAGGCGGGGGTGGAGGAGGGGCGGGAATCAACGATAACCCGTTCGGAAGTAAGCAAAGTCCGGGGAACGTCTTCGAGAAGGCCCTGCCTGGCAACAAGGGGGGTTACAAGTTTAGCGGAGTGGACGGGATGGATGAGGAAGTCCCCGAGGCGGAGAAGGAAGGTGAGACGAGGAGAATGTTGTCTTAGCGACGTCGAAGGTGAAGTTCCCGCTCCTCCCTCTCCCCATACTAACCGAGTCCCGCTCCCGTTGTCGCAGAATTCGCCGAGGGGGAACATCCTCTGGATGGTGTTCCCCTCCTGAACGAAAACGGGACTGTTCACGATTTGCCGACGCCCGAGCATTTGAGCAAGGGAAGCGATAGGCAGGAGGTCGAAAAGTTAGTAAAAATCCTGGGCGAGTACAGGGTGCGCTGTTTCTTCAGCAGCAACTGGCAGCTCCGCGACGCTGTGCTGACGAAAACTTCCATGATGATCGAGTCGCTGATCTCGGACCCAGGGTTTGAAGTCGCCGCGCCCGCCCTCTGCTCCATGATCGAACGAGCCGTCGACGACCGCAACCCCAAGGTGTTCTTAACGAGCCTAATCGTCCTAGACGACGTGCTCCACGAGATGGAGAAGGCAGCCGTCCCCTCCGCAACCTGCATCCCCATGCTCCAACAAATCGTCACCACCCTAACCGTCAAGTTGTCCGACAGGGCCCAGCCTAAGGCCGTGGAGGGGGCCTTCTCGATGCTCGTAAACTTCGCCCTCTCGAGCTGCGTCGGACACGTTTACATGGGATCGGTGGCATTGAAGAGCCTACCAAGCAGGGTAGCGCCGAAGACCGTCGTCGCGAGGTTTGAGCTGCTGAGCAAGGTGAGTTGAGGAGCGAACGCCGACTATCCTTCCCCGCTCTGTCCCCGTCACTCTAACGTTGTTGTATTGTTTTTCTCTCCTTCAGCTCGTCGCCGAATTCGGAGACGAGGCCGTCTCCGGAAGCCGCGTCCTCGAGTTCGTCAAAGACGCCAACGGCTTCTCCAACAAAGACGGGAAGGTCCGTGAGGCAGCCAAAGACATCGTCAAGTCTCTCTACGGTCAGATGGGATCTGATGTGCTGGGTTATCTTGGTGATATTTCTAACAGAATGTTGAAGGAGTATAGGAAGGATCTTAGTAAGATGCAGACTGTAGGGGATCCTATCGAGTTGGGGGAGGACGACGAGGACGGGGACAGGTACAAGTCTGGTCTGCCGACTTTTGAGAAGGCGAAGAGGCCGGTGAAGAAGGCGGAGAGGGAGGAGGAGGAGGAGCAGGCACAGAGGGGGAGAGGGAGGGGGAGGGGAAGGGGGAAGGGGGGGGGGGCGCAGGTTAAGGGGCCGGGGAAGGGGGTGCCGCAGAAGAAGGAAGAGAGCAAGGAACAGGTGGAGGACGCGAAGGAGGAGAGCGAGGACGACGAGGACGAAGAGGGGGAGGAAGAAGAAGAAGAGGAAGAAGTCGAGGAGGAGGAGGAAGTGGAGAGCGAGAAAGAGGAAGAGGAAGAGGAGGAGGAGGAGGAGGAGGAGGAATACGAAGACGACGAGGAGGAGGAGGAGGACTCAAAAGAAGAAGCGAAAAAATAGGGGAAAGTCCATTCATTTTACAAAAGGGAAAAACGCTTTTTTACTGATTTCCCTGCTGGTGGGCTGGGTGTGACAGGGGGGGGTTGCCGGCGTTTTTTCTTAACGGAACTGGTTCAAATCTACGCCGAACTTGGCAGCGGCGACGTCGATGTCTCCTCCATACTTGGCGACGGTCTGCGAGGGGGTGGGGTTCGGTTAGGAATCAGTCAGGAGCAATTCATCCTGAAGGCATGCATGGTGGTTTAAACTCTCACCTTAATTCCCTTGGTGCTGAGGCGCATGCTCACGGTGCGCTTGAGCTTCGCTGAGACGTATTTCTTAGGCTGGAGGTTGATGTTCTGGACCTTCTTGATCCTCTTGTGGGAGAAGGTTACGGTGCGGGCCTGCCTGTTGGCAGTCTTTCCGAGGAGGTCGCATTTTCTCTCGTTGAGGGCGGTGGACTGTTTTGGTGAGGTGTTTGGCGAGGAGGGGAGGGGGGGGGGGGGAGGGTTAGCATAGTGGAGATAGAGTAGACTTTCAGGGCGATAGGAGGGCAAGGATGCACACAATGTGATTCACGACAGACCGACATAGGTGCGTTCATCTCTTGGGTTAGGGTCAAATTATAGTACTTCTAAGCAGTTTATAACTTCATAGAGGCGTCTCAGACGTTTGTATGTGTAACATACGGCCATAAAATGGTTCAAAGGCTCAAAGGAACGCCAATTTGGACAAATTAGACCACAAACAGGTCCACCGACACGAGCCCAACCCTTCATCGACAAAGGCACTCTTATCTCACTGAAATAGATGTCTTCGGCGCTATTTTACTTACTCGAACGACATTAACAGGAGCCATGAAGGCGGAGGCCAGGCCAAGCATGGCCATGAAGAGAAATACGATGCGCATTGGAATTTTTTCCTTTTTTGGCTCCCTCATCTCCCTGGAAACCTCAGAGAAGGGTCATGCTTCCGTCAGCGCCCATCGGCAACACTCCGCTGTTACCCCTCTCAGCCCTCAACGCCCACTTCGGCGTGACGCTCCTCGGCAAGGCCGAGTACCTGAACCCCGGCGGCTCAGTAAAGGACCGCGCCGCCGTCTCTCTGCTTGACCACTACTCTGCCTCCGGACAGCTACTTCCTGGTGGCTTGGTATGCGAGGGCACTGGCGGCAACACTGGTATCGCCCTCGCCATGCTGTGCGGTCAACGAGGCTACTCGTGCTACGTTTCTATGCCTGACACAGTCTCATCCGAGAAGATCTCCACGATGCGTGCTCTAGGCGCTACCGTAGAAGTCTGCCCTTCCACCGCATCCGTATCCGACCCCGAACACTACGCCTCCCGCGCACGTTCCATCGCCTCCTCCACCCCTAACGCCGTACACACTGACCAATTCGGTTCTCTCGCCAACATGCGAGCACACTCTACTGGCACAGGTCCTGAGATCCTAGCAGCCTGCCCTGACCTCGATGGCTTCGCTTGCGCCGCAGGCACAGGCGGGACAATCGCCGGCGTCGCGTCCTACCTCTCATCCTCGTCACCGTCTACGCAAATTTGTCTCGTAGACCCTCAAGGTTCCGGGCTTAAGAATTACCTGTCCTCCGGTTCATTCTCCAAATCTGGTCATGAGAACGGACTCGGCGACACCTTAACCGAGGGGATCGGAATCGGTCGTCTCACCTCGAACTTCGCCTCCGGTGTTCCGCACGTGCATGCGGCCCTGTCAGCGAGTGACCTGGAGGCGTTCCGGATGTGCTTCCTGCTTGCGAGGGGGGGGGTTTTCGTGGGTCCGTCGGCGGCGCTTAATGTAGTGGGCGCGCTCAAGTTCGCGTTGAGGTTGAAGAGGTTGGGTGTGGTCAACCCCAAGGTCGCGACGATCCTTTGCGACGGAGGGGCTAGCTACTTGAGCAAGATTTATAGCGAGGAGTGGAGGGAGGAGCGGGGGCTGAAGGGCGTGGAGCGGTGCGGCTGGGAGGACGTGCTCGAGGACGAGGAGGGCGGGTATGTGGAGAGGGCTGGTGACGAGGTCTTCGCGGGACACGTGGGCGGGAGTTAAGGCTGGGAAGTATACACACAATTTCACTTAATATATAAATAATAAAATAATCATGACATGTTTAGCATAATAAAAATAATCTTTACCCCTTCAGGGGCTTTCTCCCCCAGTAATTAGCGGTGTGGGCGTCCTTCATCGCTTGCAGTTGCTCCCTCTCCTCTTTGGTCAGCTCCCTCTCCTTCCCGTCTTCCCACATGGCGAGGGGCACGCCTGCGGAGTCGAGCTTGCTGAAGATCCCTTGGTATGTCGGAGTCCTGAAGTAGGTTTTGGGGATAACGTAGCTGCCGTCTTCGTTCATGCCTGATGATACTGGGAAGGAGGTTGAGGTCTTAGGGTTATTTAGTCGGGTCCCAGCCGATGACGATGCAGACGATGCAGTATCTTTAATGGTCGGAATTTTGTTGCGGACTTCGTCGGAGAGCTGGAGGAATTTGCCGTTCTGCTTCGGATTCTCGAGAGCCAAACTACGCACTCCGCTCCTGAAGGTCGTCAAAACTTCCATGATGTTCTCTTCGTCGCCATCATTCTCAACTTCCAGCCCCAGCACCCAGTCGGAAAAGCCCGCCATTTTCAAGTAACGGGCCACCAGCATCCGCGCCTGTCGACGACCGTCGCCTTCTCCGCGCTCCGAAGCGGTCTTGACAATATTATAAACCTCCCTCATTATCCTTCCCGAGTCGTGTTCTTTCCTGGGCTTGTCGATTTCGTCCATGATCCTCCCTTCAGCTGCTCTCACTGCCGCGACTAAATTTAGGTCGTCGGAGGTGTCCTCGTCGCCAACTTCTTTCATAAAATTTCTAAGCGTCTGCGATGATCATAAGGAGTGGAGGGGCGAGCATGAAGGCTGGGTTAGATACTGTGGCCACCGAGGACACGACGCCGTCTTTGTCGTCGTTCGCTCCTCGCCTTGCTCACCTCTAATTTTCCTGCCGCCTCGACGACCCTGCGATCCTCGAATATGGCATCGCTATCCCACCGTCCCGACTCGGATAGAACCCACCACCTGAACACGTCCCCCCTGCACCCCAAACTCTCGTACGTAACTCCAGTTTTGTCAGACTTGCTCATCTTGCCTCCCTTGACATTCAAGTGCCCCGTGTGCACCCATTCCTCGATCCACTGTCCCCCCCTCTCCTTCAGCCCCTCCCCGCAACCCTCGTACACCGTCGACTGCGCAATCTCATTCTCGTGGTGAGGGAAAATTAGGTCCTTCCCCCCGCCGTGCATCGAAACGATCATCTTCCTCCCGTACAGCTCAGAGTACGTGTCCTCGAACTTTTTTATCATCGCGCTGCACTCGATATGCCAGCCGGGCCGTCCCCTGCCCCACGGAGAGGGCCACGAGTAGTTATGTTCGTCGATCGTGTCGTGCACTTTCCACAGCGCAAAGTCCCTCTCATTCTTCTTCCCGTCCCTGTTGCCGTGTGCGTGTGCGTGTGCGTGTGCGACGAGAGTCAATAAAAGCGTATAACAGTAAGTTTATACATTGCTGCTGTGTTGTTGGGCTGTTGCTGCGGGCTTAAACCTCACCTCGCCTTGGTCGACTCGAAATCCGACTCGAACTCGAGGCCGCGGTTGAACCAGCCGCCGTAACCCATGCCGTACCGCTCTTTTCGAGAGTCCATGGCTTTTGTGTCGAAGTAGACGCCGTCGCCTTCAATGGTATACGCGTTACCGTTTTGGAGTAAGGTGTCGACGAAACTTATTATGTCAGAGATGTGATCCGTGACTCTCAATATAACGTCAGGCTCCTCACAGCCCGCCCACCTCAGGGCGTCGTAGAACTCCCTCTCGTACTTCGTCGTGACTTCCTTCATGTCCAGCTTCTCCGCCTTCGCCACCTTGACGATTTTGTCGTCCACGTCGGTGCAGCCAATCGCGAGGATGGGGCGGAGGAGGGGGGTCTTGTGGCGCTGGACACGGACCAAGTAGTCAAGGCACACGTGGGTGCGGATGTGACCGAGGTGTGGGGAGGAGTAGACCGTTGGGCCGCAGAGGTAGAATAGGGGTGGAGCGGGCCTGCTATTGGGATTTAGGGCTGAGGTGGAGTTGAGACGGTGTGAAGACCCGGCTGATAGTCGGCGCAAACATGGCCTCATTTGCAAAAACATTGAATTTAAGATTGTTGTTGAGGCGTGCCGAGGGCTGTGATAAGTAGGTGGGTGGTGTATGTGGTGGAGGGGTAAGATGTGTGAGATTTTCAAGCCAAGATGTCCGGAGATGGGAGTTTCTGCTTTTTGCTTTTGGACATGAAAAGTATCAGCATTCAATTTCCAAATATGACATCATTAACGCTAATTCTGCTGTTCATAGCCGTCCAGTTCCAGTCGACATTCACGTTTCAGAGCCACTCAAGACCCCAAGTCTCGGCCAATTACGCGACAAAACAGAATACAGCGACCAACCTCAAAACCAAATCTCGAGTCGCTGCCGCTGACACGAGTCTTGCTGATGATACCTGCAGCCGCTCGGTGTGCCTGGAGCCAGAGCTAGACGTGACCGACGATGATAGCCGCCGCGAGGTCCTGTTCAGCATGCTCGGAGCGGCTACGGCAGTCGCTTCCACCACTATCGACAGATCCTCCTTCAGTGCGAACGCGGCGATACCAATTTACTCGGAGGACTACGATCCGTCGGCGAAGCCTAAAAAGATAGTGCCAACGGGACCTCCGAAACCTCCGGCTCCGGAACTCCCCTTCTCGAAGTCCAAAGATAAGAAGCAGCGGCTGAAGGTTGAGGCGGAGTATTTGTGCAAGGTGAGAAAGGATGCTAGCACGAGTACGATGCCCCTATCGCCGCTTCTTTGTACTAACTTGTCGCTTCGCTCATCGCAGCTCGTTGATGCTGGATCCTGGGACACTGTGCGGAATTATATACGGGAGCCCGGGTCGTATTTGCACGATACGAAGAAGTCGACGCTGGAGATCCGCGGCCCTGTTCAGGAGCTCGAGGACTTCAGCCTGTCTGTTCGCACTATATTTTTCAACGAGGAGGATAAGTCTCAGGTGCTGAAGATGGAAGAAGATTCTGGATACAGCGATCAGAAAAATGTCGAAGAAGGGAGGAGGTTGCTCATGGCAGTAGTGGACGGCATAAACGAAATGACATAGACGAAAAACATGAAGATTTCTAATTACAAAAATTCTCAAAACGCCGTTTTCGTTCCGGCTCTTACTTCGCTCGATGAGATGTCGACCTTCTCCCACTCCTTGGCGTACTCGACTCCTGGCCTCGGATCAGGTTGCGCTCCCTCCCCTCCTCCCGTCCTCGGGTAAACGAGGAAGGTAGCGCCGCCATCATAGAGCTCCTTCATCGCCTTCTCCATGTTCTCCTTAGAGTCCCCGTAATACTTGGGGTCTATTATTCGGACGTAGGTGTCGTCTCCGACCCTGAACTCGACGTCGGCATTGTTGTTGAGCATCTTCCAGCCCAGCAACTTGTCAGAGAACAAGGCGGCGTTGGATACCATCACGCGACCTCCTAATTCGGTAATGGCGGCGCAGCGCTGTTGGGGTTGGCATTGTGTGTGTGTGAGAGTTATTGTTATTTTTCGTCGCCACATATCACTTCACGTATCCTCGCCGCTCCTATCACGACTCACCTCCTTCACCTCGGAAGCTGCGATGAAACCTTTATCCACATTGCCAATGCTCAACTCGTACCAACCGCCTTCGTTACCACACATTTCAACGTGCCCTTTATGTATAGGGTTAAAAGATCCCGGAAGCAACGAGGACGTTTCAAGAGCGTCAACCCCGGCGGCCCAGGGGAACATGACCTTGCTGGGAGTCGACGCCAAGTAGGTAGCGAGCTGCTCGTGCTTTTCGACGGTGCTGACGATCGAGCAGCCGGATATATTCAAGTCGCCGTCGGAGAGGCCCTGCGACGAGGGCAGCGAAAGAAGAGTCGAGGAGCGAAGGGATGAGTAAGAATTATGCAATGATCATAGTGTCGCTTCGATTGATTCTCAGCTCTCACCTCTTCCACTACGCCCACGGCCGCTGCGACCAAGCTGTCGACTCGGGACAGGGCGTCCGCCCTCGGGAGGTCATTCAACGACGTGCGGTAGGTCGTGCAGGAGTAGGGTGTCGCGATGGTCAGAATGGCCCTGCAGTGGGTGTTGGAGGAGCCGTTGTCAGTGGGGAGGGTGGAAGTTACGGCAATGCCGACGGGGAGGGACTGGGGGGGACGGGAGGAGCAGGAGGATAGAAGGGCAGCCTGCGCGGCTGAGGCGCTCGTCTCGGGAGAGCAGAAGGAGCCAGAGGAGGAGGCGGCCAGGTCTTTTGAGGAATCTTTCGAGTAAAGGACCTCAGCCTTGTTGAGTCTCTTGCTGCAGCCAGGAAGCGCAATCATTGAGTTGATGTGGCCCACTCCAGCGCCTCCGAGGAACGAGAACGTGAAGAAAGGCTTCAGAGATAGCGGAGGAGGAGGCATTGTGCTGAAACTTGTAACGGCAGCTGTTGCTGCAGCTGTTGCTGACTTGGCTAAATGGTGGATGAAGAGGGTAGCGAGCATCCAAAGCCGCATTCAAAGTACAATCAAAGTAGTACAACTCAAAGTTTGTTCCAAATTCGTGATTTTTAGAGCTGTGGTACGTATTGGCGTTGAGAATGGGTAGGATTATTTCGGCGCTGTGATTGCTAGCGAGGAGTTTCCAGTAACTTTCGATGGCAATGGCCTGGCCTGGGATATCATTGAAGGGTAAAAAACTCTGAAACGAACGCCAAATCGTTATTTCCCATGACGACCGCCAAACCATGGGATCTCCTGACTACCCCAGCACCGTACTGCAGCGCCATCATGACCCTCCTGTCGGCATTGGAGGCACCGGCTCCGCAAACTTTTCCCGTGGCCCTTCAATCGTACCTCACCTACCACACCGTTTTCAGCGGCAATAGCCACGTTGTAGCCCAAGGCGCCGACGATGCCGAGTTCGGTGCGTACATAGTCAAGGGCCGAATCGCCCGTTTGTCGCGGAAGGTCTCCAGCTTCAGCCGAAAGGTGGAGGACGTCACGGTTTTCCAATGCCGCCCCCATCCCTCAGCCAGCCCCGCTGGTTTGGAGGAGCTGTTCGAGGCGTCCGCCTCCGCCGAGGACTCCACCGTGCAGGAAGCCTTAACGCCTTCAGTCGCGTCTCCCGAGGTCAAAATTGCGTACGACGCTTCGACGTTGTTCGACGAGGCAGATCCGATCATGCAGAAGTTCATCTCCTCCGTTTCCACCTGCGTCCGCTCCAGGATCTCTTCGAGCATACTGTACGTCATGCTTTCGAAGATTTGCCTCGTCTCGGGCTTCGCCGAGAACAGGGGCGTGGAATTTCACCCCCAGTTCGCGTTGTGCTACGGTGGGAAGAAGAGTCCGTCCTTGAATGTGACGGTGAACATGCCCACAATCACCTTCAAAGATGAAAATACGAAACTCGTAATGTGGTTTGTTCGCTCGGACGTGAAGATCAAGGACGGCAGCAAGGTGAGAAAAACGCTATCTAGTTACCGAGGGACCCTGCCTGCCGTCACGTCACTCCACTTCTACACATTTCTAACTCGTCGCTTCGCTCCTCGCAGGGCTTCAAGAAGGTCGCCAGCTGGATGCTGCTGATGACCGCTTTCCTAACCTACGGCATTCACTTCGTGCTGACGATGGATGGGGGACTGTATTGCGACTACGGATTGTTCAAATCAGTATGTGAGGGCTACGGCAACGACCAAGTAGAAGATTGGGTCGGCAGCTCTGTCAAGGTTTGTGTGGCAGTTTGCATCGTGGCGTACTACGGGCTGAAAACAATGACGAAGGTATGGGACAAGCAAGATTTGACGTTTTTGAAGGATCTCAAGAAGCAGTTCTACGCGGAAGTCAAGCGAGAGGGGGGCGAGGGAGTGAAGGGAGTGGTTAGTAGTGGGAAGGCAGGGGGTGGATCAGCTGGGAGACGAACAAAGAAGCACAAAAAATGAAGAACTTATATCGTAAAGGCGAAATCAACAAATCAATTTTTATTACTTCTTCTCCTCGTTGAGCTCTCCGAAGCATGTCCTCCACTTCTTTGACTTGTAAACATGCATGAGCTCGTCTCCGGCCTTGATATCTTTCGTGGCGGTGATGACGAACGAATTGTTAGCGAAGTCGCGGACCATGTGAGTGTTTGAACTTTCCTCCTCGCATGTGTTGTAGAAAGTGGAGCAGCCACTTCCGCAAGCCCACGTGACGTTGGGGATGACGTCGCTCCACGTGAAGACGTAGGGGTTCTCGTTGCCGTCGCAGTTGGTGAGAACGCGCACGATGCCCTTCTCGACCAGCTCGCCGTTGGCGATGTCGACGGTAGCGAAGGCTCCGGCACCGCCATAAGCATCGTTCTTGACCATGACACGGGAGCAGTCAACAAGGGAATCAGCGGGGGTTGACATGATGATGCTGAGACGGGGTTGGTGGGGGAAAGGGGGGAGGGGGTAGTGGCGTCGTGGAGTGAGTGAGTGATGATCATGCGAGGTACGATCAACGAACGTGATGCAGGTTGGGGCGAGGACCGTAACGCGTTCCGCAGCCGTAACGGCGAGGACCGTAACAGGCAAAATAGATTTCCAGGGGCGTTTTATTCGTTTAAAAGCTATATATAGTCATATTAATATTGATCGCTGTGATCGGTGAACTGGCGAATCTGCGGACGAACACTTACAGCTGGAGATAAATTTGTGCAGGACCTATTTTTTCTGGAATTTAGATCCGAAGGCGAAATGAGCGCGGTAAGACTCCCTGGAACATCTACTACTGGATCAACTTCGTGGTAATAGTTCGGGTTCGGGACGGGTTGCCCTCAAAACTTCCGACGCCCCTATATGATCCCAAAATATACTATCCTTCGAGAAATGCCCACGCCTTCTTCACTAACCTTCACTAACCTTAACCCCTGCTCACCCCTGCTCTCAGTTTATCATTATTGACCCACAATGCGACTTCCATCCCGGAGGTAGCCTTGCCATCCCCTCTGCGGGAGAAGACTCTTCGCGCATCAAAGATATCCTGTCCAAAACTCCGTCCCCCTTTGCTGAAGTGTACGTCACGCTTGATAGCCACCACAAGTACGACGTCGCCCACCCCGGGTACTGGGTGGACGCCAATGGGAAGAACCCCTCTCCCTTCACGCTCATACAGTACGAGGATGTCGTTGACGGAAAGTGGGCCCCAGCAAATGAGGAGAACAAGGAGTGGGCATTGACGTATACGAAGGCGCTGAAGGAGCAGGGCAGCTTCACCCTGTGTGTGTGGCCGGAGCACTGCCTCATTGGGAGCCCTGGGCACAATGTTGACTCGACAGTTCAGGCTGGACTAACTGCATGGCTCCTCAGCAACCCGGGGAAGGAGATCAAGTGGGTGCTGAAGGTGAGCTGTGCGAGTAAGGCCACCGGAACTACGCTATTTTATTCTAACTCGTCTTAAAAAACTCATTTTGCTACTCGCTTTCGCTCCTTGCAGGGCCAGAACACGAAGACTGAAATGTACTCGTGTATGAAGGCCGAGGTGCCGGTTGAGGACGACGACGCGACCAAGTTCAACGCCTCTCTCATGGCCGAGTTTGAGGCTTATGACAAGCTCTATGTCGCCGGACAGGCGAAGAGCCACTGCGTCAACTTCACTGTCCGTGATATATCCGCGAATTACAAGAAAAACCAGGCCTCGATCGTCTTGTTGGAGGACTGCATGAGCAACGTTCCCGGCTTCGAGGAGGCTGGAGAGAAGTTCATCGAGGATATGAAGAAGGCGGGTTGTGGGATCATCAACGCTGGCGATGTATGACCGAAGTAGGGGAGAATAGATTCATTTTGTTTTTTTACTAACTCTGCTTGAATTATTTCTTTTTTTACTCCCAACCTCCTCAATCTCCTACCGCAAATACCTCGGGTCAATAGTTGCCTCTACACCCTCGTCCCAAAAATCTACAGTGTCAGCCTCCCACTCCGTCCTCTTCCTTAAAAATACAACAATGTCTTCTTCGTCGATCAGACGCAGCAGATGCGGATTAATTCCTACCAAACTGTATAGCCTCGTCGCGTCATCCATTTCTTCATTCCAAATATCCAGCTTTAATTGGGCCGCAGTTCGGTTATCAAAAAATGTCCTAAAATAGCCCGGCCGCATTGCGAACAGTGACGCCACGAAAAGCATTGCCCAGGCGCCTGCTAGGCAAAAAACTGTCTTCCTAACCGCCGGCGCGAGCTCGTCGTCTTTCTCGTCGTCGTCTTTCAAGCTGTTTAAATACAGTTCCATCGCCGCGACTGAAGAAGAGATCACTACAAAGACGTTGAACGTCCAGTACATGCCACCGAGTTCTTGAGGATGCCGAAACTGCATGATTGCCGTGAAGTCTGTAACGACCTTGATGATAGTTCTGCCGTGAGCGAAGCGACGAGTTAGTAGCGAGGTTCTTGCGTACACACAGTAGCCTCGAGTTGCATACAAACTCTAGCGCACAAACTTGACGAAGTATCTTACCTCATGATAAAAGCGCACAACACGCCAGCAGCGCCGGAAACAGGTGCCCAGTACAGGAAGTCGTTCCGAGCGATTTTGTAGAGGAGAAAAAGGCCCAGGTCGCAGGCAAGGAACGTCCAGAGGTACTGCTGGCCGAGAAATATGAGAAAGGCAAAGGCAGTCGACCGAATGATAAGGAGCAGCGCGCTCTTTAAAACCAGCATGGACAACATTACTAGGCGCTTAACCGCGGAATCAGGTACGAATCCGTAAAAGTTACCTTCGGACTTTCGGTGAATTGGACTGATGTCGTAGTCCAGCGTCACTGTCCCCGAGCTGTAGCCAGCGCAAAGACAAGAAATGGTCAGGGATGTCAGGACCGTCGCCGAAACCGAGCGACTATCGAGAATCGACATGACCTGGAGGATGCACATCGGGATGTTCTCGGCGAATAGCTCGATCATTCTTGCGCCTGTTAATTCAGATAAGGGATCGAACGCTGCGTATGGCTTCTGTTCCTGGCCACTTGCCAGCGTGTATGCGTCGAAAGCGGGTTTTAAGCCTGAAAAGAGGATGACAAACTCAATTCCGAGGACTTTTAAACCGCCACCGTACTTGTTAATCGTTATCATGATGAGTTGAAGCCCGAAGCAGATAGAAATCATCAGTAATGTCGCATTGCCGTACTGAGTTCTGCCCTCAGCGTAGAAGGCAAACATCATCACCAAGTCAGAGGCGAGGTCCGAGATGGAGATAATAGCCCCGGCAGCAGCTCGAAGTGAAACCCCCCAAGAAGATTTTTTCAAGACCTCCGCTCCAATAGCCTCCAACGCAGGCCTGAACGAAATCTCTACCTGGTCGAGCTCTCTTAGACCTTCACACTGGAGAATCCACTCAGCGACACCATTCGCGGACTGCGACGAGCGTAGTGAGGAGCAGCAAGCGTAGCGAGCGTTAAGATGGGGTTAATACAGGGTTAGATAATATAACTTTGAGGAGTACAAGGTCACGAAGCTTCTTACCTGGCTGTGTGTGATTAACGTAACGGCGAATGCCTGTCCCGCGGCCTTAGCGACTTCACGGTCGTACTCTGAAAGTTTCACAGAAGTCGACAAGTGAGAAAAGTGAAGCTTACCGTCGATTACTTTGTCGAGCAGGGCGTCGAACCAAGGGTAAGTATTTAACATATCGAAGATCTCGAAACATAAAGTGCTCTCAGCTACACTCAAGTAGAAATCCCTTGAATTTTCGAACGTAGGGGCTACTTTTTCAGCGCTGCTTTGCTCTTTAGGCTTAAAAATTGCTGAGGCGAAGCTAGCCAGCCTTGCTCGACGAGAGACTCCGCTAGATTGGCGCTGCAGAATGCGGCTTTTTTCTTCGGGGGAATTGACCGGGGGGGATTCTTCCTCTGTCGGGCAAGATGACATTATTAGTTGGGGTTTATTGGTCTGCGTCGACTTTGACCTGCTCCAAGGTCCTTGTCAGCTTTTCCGTACTATAGTAACGCTCGCCTGCTCGTGAATTTCTACGAGAAGGAGACAGAACCTTTCTTCGAGTGTGGGGTAGGTTTCAGGGGTCGTGGGATTATTGGGGGTCGTAAGATGGCAGTGAAGAAAATAGAATAAAACGGATGGAATCGACTCAAATTCTTTTAGCCCTTTCACAAAATATTTGTCAGGGGGACTTTCTTCGGCGGAAAAATGTTGGCGAGCGTATAAAATGGAGTTATTTGTCGGTGAATAAAGGTTAAGAGTGTATTATTGCAATCGCGTGACAATAATAATAGGAAAGAGTGGAAAAACAAATAGTTAATTCTTTTAACAAAATTGCCATGTGTTTCTTCACATTGCTTACTATCGGCACTGATTAAATTTGCGCTAAACAATCGGCGCCTTTTTTACGGCGTTATTGAACCTGCTGAGGAAGTCGACCGGCGCATTGAGAACGAGCTTCTCGCTCAATTTTTTCGCTACAGTCGAGTCGGCGACGCCCCCCAGTTCACCGATCTGCGTGATCTGTATGAACTCCGTCTTATTCGGCTGCCCTGGCACGGGGCGCATGAAGGAGGCCGAGAGCTCGATCGTGCTACGTACGTAGCCGTTCTTCTCGGGGCACACGTTGTCGAGCTTGACGTTGCAGGCGACTGAGCTGTAGCCTTGGGCATCCCCGTGTCGCTGATTGTGCACGAGGGTGAGGAAGTCGCGGGCCTTGAAGGGTCCGAAGCGGCCCGTCGCACACCAGTTGAGCTTCGTTTGCGACGTTTCGGTCGTGCGTATTTGGACTAGGTCCTCCAGCTGAGATGGGCGAAGCGAGCGTTCAGATTGGGTTAGATAATGCTGTCGTCTCTTCGGCATTGAAGCCGTTCCAAGCTCGTCGCACATACTCTCACCTCCTGGCAGTTGTCGTTGTATTCTGCGACCCGGTCGTCGTCGCAGAAGAGATCGAAGACTTCAGAGGGTGGCTTGTCCATGATGGTCTTAGCCTTGATGATGGGCGTTTGGCTCATGCCCTCGCCCCGCTTTATGTCGAAGTACGTCCTCCACACCGTCACTCCGTCCTTGTCGTTCACCTTCTCCCAGATCTCGTCGCGGGAAAAGCACGAAGTTGAGACGTACTTGTATAGTGCCGCGGACTGGGCCAAGAGGCTATTCACTTGGTCTTCGGTAAGCAAGCTATTGGTGGTGTGTGGGGAGGGGGAGCTGTTGTGTGTGTGGAAGCGAAGATAGTGTTGTAAGTTTTTTGAAGTTTTCTGGTTTGTTTTTGTTTTCTTCCTGCGGCCCTCGCGGCTTCTTACCTGCCTCTTCGACCTCGTCGGCTAACCAACATTTCTCCCCCTGAAACCACCGCGCTGCTGACCGTTATCACCCTGTTCTTCGCTCTCCTTGTTAGCACTCTGACGGAGGATTTGGCCGCCCTCCCAATGTCCACGATCTTTGGGAAATCGTCAGTGTACATGTGCGGTAAGAACGGGCGCATGTCAACCTCCTCCTCAGAACCAGGTAAATCAGACTCGGACGGATTTGAGCGCGTGTCGTCAGTGTCGGGCTTTGGAACTTTGGGAGGCGGTCTAGGTGGCGATTTGGTTCGCGCTACGAGGTCACCTATTTCCTTGTCATTGTGCTGTGGCACGTGCGGTGCCGGCGAATAGGGGGTGTCGAGGACAGAGCGAATCAGAGTTGGCGACCACGGCTGCGGATTGGGGTTGTATCCGCGACGGCGAGCCTCGCCAGTGGAGAAGGAAATCAGAACAAACAATATGTTAAGCTGCTTCATGGTGAAATATGGGGGTTACAGGCGTATTTTCAGGGTTCTCGGAGTGATTTTGGGGGATTTGGGGAGTAACTCTGGTCGGGTGCAAATATTAATGTCACGGCGGTTGAGTTGGCAGAGAGGCCTGCCAGGAAATAGGCCCAGGAAATATGTCAATTTCGATAAACAAGCTCGATTACCACGATAGTGAAGAAGCAGCTGTTTGCTGGACCCCGTCTCTGTATCAAATTTCTTCTGTCCTCGGGACTTTTAAATAGCGAAGACTCGCGTAATCATAGTTTTTCCTAACCACGAATAGCGACCACAAACGGGGTTAGGGTCAAAACGAGCTCACTCGCCTCCCACACATGTCCTCCGCCGGTGCTCCTGCTGATCTGCCGGAGGTTGACCCTAACGTCTGCATAGTGAATTGTTCAGCAGAAATCGACGGCATGAAGAAGTGCATAGACTCCTTACCCGCAGACGGCGACGGTGAAGGCGGAGGAGAGGTCGCTCTGAGCAAGTGCATCGTGCATGTCGCGGCCTGGAAGGACTGTTGCGAGAGGGCAAAGTACGAGGCCATTGCGGCGGCTGAGAAGAAATAGAAGAAATAGAAAATAGCCCGAGTATGTTATTATATAGGATAGGTGAGTCGCAAAGCGTTGAGAGAACCACTACTGCTGCTGCTGCTGCTGCTGCTGCTGCTATAAACGAAGACGACGACGCACACAAAAATGCAAAAAACGGAAATGATGTTACACCTTGCGTGGATGCCGCCCCAGTCCGACGGGGACTCCAAATCCCATTGAGTGAAGAGAAACACACAAGTAAATTATTGTCCTGATCCGTTCCGCAAAGTCTCCCCCTTCTCCTCTTCTTCTCGTTCTGTGGTTCCTTGATAATTCTTGTTGTTCTAACTTTTTCATAAATACTAATCGCCGCTCCGCTGCAGGCAGGATGCGCTTGATGCGCTGGCTCTGGCTCGCACTAGCGTGAGCGAATTTAGAAAAAGAAAGGTGCGTCCTAGCCTGTCGCCCCAGCAGCAGCAGCCATGACCATGACCACCAAGAAGGATTTTGTGATGACCCCTACCCAGCTCACTATCAGCCCAATTCCGAGTCTTATCAAATACGATTCGAACCGTCTGTTAGCGGGAATTGGAATTGGCCGATGAAGAAAGCATTTAAATCCTTGTTTATACAAGACTGAAAATCCTCCCTTTGCGTTGCTGCAGTGTTTTCGCTTTTGCGCGTCTATCAATGCTCTAACTCCGCAACTCTCCTCGGCTCCTCCTCTAGGTACGTTTGAGTTGCAGGCCGAGGCAGAGCGCTGCGGTGATGTGATGAAATCTGTCGTGAACGGATTCCCCTTCAGATATGGCTCATTTGCTTATCGGCTTTGAGACTTTGAAAGAAATATGACATTAGCCTGATCACCCATATTCATATTATTAATCTACGAACCCACGACGGAACGAGAATGACGACAACCAACCCAGGAATTTTATCGAGCGTTTGCCATGAGTACTCCTATGTCATAGTTACACTGACTCGATTCTGTGAGATTGTAGATAATAATATTTTCGTTGAATTGATTGGTGTGTGTGTTTGAGGTTTGATTTTCTGACACTTACTTCCGCTTCCTGCTATTTACGAACGTTGCAGATGGAACATGTGATGATGATGATGATGATTAAATAGGAATGGAAATAAATACTGAATTATGATTAAAAAAAACGTTCTAATTAAATGTCTAAAATACCACACATCCCCCGCCTTCGCCGTCATTCGACTCAGGTCCTCCCCCCTCAAGCATTTCGAGCATCTTATCAGCCTTGCTATCGAATTTCTGGTCGCCGAAGTCAATCATGAGGTTGTGGCCAAGTCCAGCAGTGTTGCCGCGCTCGAGCTGGCGATGGTGGATTTTATCGAAACGCTGCGGCAACGAAGGATGAGCCGAGGAGCGGAGCGATGAGTTAGAATACCTGCAGCAGTATTTGAATTACGCAGTTCCACTTGTCGTACCTCGTTCTGTCGGACCGTCATGTAATCTTTCCAACCACCTACGCCTCCCTTTCTGATCTGGCTCCCTGCCGCGTTGTTGACGTCGCCCTCGTGGCCGCCGTCCTGCTCGATGTTGCACCCCTTCACTCCATTCGCCAACTCGCTCTTCTTCATGGCTGAAAATGAGCACTCCTGAGCAATCTCCTCGGCCTTCACCATGGAAACTTTGTGGCCGACGAAGTCGGAGATGCCCTGCACCGCCTCTGCTGGCGTCCTCAGCATAGCTTCGTACCAGAGGCAGAACAGGCGCGGGGTCGAATCGTCATTGTCCTCTTCTCCTTCTACCACCGCCTGCCAGTTTTCAGCGGCGAAGTAAGTCCCTACGTGGCCCCACCAACTTCCCGACTCGGCACGACCGGACAGGAATATCTTATCGAGGAAATGCGAGAAGGGACCTTCGTAGCCGAAAGACGTCTTGCTGCGGGAATGGTGCCACAGGCTCACCGCGACGTCTTTCGGGTTTCGGGCGAGGTAGATTACGGCGCTCTTAGCAGTCGTCCACAGCTTGATGAAATCGAGCGGCGCGTGCGACTTGAACGTGCGTGGTTTAGTTTCTGGCATGGCATTGATTCTGTACGAGGAGCGAAGAGGGCGAAGCGAGGCGAGGCGAGGCGAGGAGAGGCGAGGAGAGGCGAAGACGAATTAGAATGAAGAAGCGGCGGAGCTCTCACAACTTCTTCTCTTCTTACCTTGCGATGGCCTCGTCGACTGACGGAGACTTCCCGCACAAAGCCTCCAACCAGGGCACGTGCTCCTCGTCGGTCAATCCGAGCGCTATCCCTCCCCCGAGCGGTGCCGCGTTGCTCTCTCCATGGACGATCTGGCTTATTATCTCCGTGCCCCACGTCGTCCCGCTCTTGGGGTACGACACTATCCAGATGTCGCTGTCGCGGGGTACGAAGGATCGAGTTATCTCGTCCAGCACCTCTTGGCTGATGGTGCTCGGGAACGGAGTGTAGCCCTTCTCCGCCTTCTTCGTACTCACTTTGCACATGCTCCTGTTGTAGGTGTACGGCGCAAACAGAGCGGGATCGTCCGGGAGGGGTTCGAAGTTTTGGTTTTGGACTGAGTCGCCTGTGGGCGTGGAGGTGGTTGTGGAGAAGGGGTGGGCGGGGGATGAAAGTCGAATTGATTTTTGGAATGTGCTCACCTCCTCCTTCCAAGTCGATGACTTCGACTTCGGTGGACATCTTGGCGAATTTACTCATTGTGGGTGGGTGGTGGTAGGTGGGTGGGGTGATCTATGGGGCGGAACTGAGTGGGAATTGTTGGAAGAGAAATTCTGGTCAAAGTCCAAAAATCTTGACTTAAAATCATGGTGATTTTCTTTTTAGTCGTCTTCCTCGCCGCGCAGCTAGGCGCATCTGGCTATGATTCGTCTTTTATCACGCGACGAGCCGTCGTGGGCGCCGCCTGCGCGTCCGTCACAGCTCTCCTCCCACGCGAAGATGCCATGGCGGAGGATGCATTCTCGTACTATGTGGCTCTGGACGTTGCGTCCGATTCAAACCCGCTCGGAAGACTCACTATTGGCCTCTACGACTTCGCTCCTAGCACCAGCAATGAACTGGTCCAGCTGTTTTCTGGCAATTTTATGTCATCGTGCACCCCACCCACGAAGAGATCGACAGATCGGGAGAATCTCGAGGCGAGGAGAGCCTACTCGAATTGCCAGTCTGGGATGGAACTCGGCGTCACCTACGAGGGGAGCACGGTCTGGCGAGTGGCCAAAGACGAGAGAATTGACTTTGGCGCGGTGAGGGGGAAGTTCATTGGTCGGAAGGAACCAGAGTTTGCCGACTTGGGAACGGGCCTGAGCGTGAAGAGGAGGGGAGCCGTGAGCGTAGTGAAGGGCGGCAGCGCAGGATTCACTTTCACCGTGACACCGGTTGAGGGTGGCGGAAATTCACTGGGGGGTGATGCCGTCGTTGTTGGGCAGGTTGTGGAGGGATTCGAAACGCTCGACAAGCTTAACAATATTGGAGTTGTCAAGAGTGGTATAGGGTCGCCTAAGCTACGCGACAAGCCGTCGCGCGAGTGTAGGTACGGAGGAAAGGAGTCCAACTGCAGGTGAGAAGTTGTTGGTGTGAGGCGAGGCGACGAGCTGAAAGGGCATGGTTTCTAACAACGACATCACAACCTCCCCTAACTCTATGCGCAGTCAATACAAGCCACTGCGGAAAACGGAAATCACACAAATCCAAGTCAAGAAGGCGTAAATAATTTTTGCATGATAATTCAGTTTTACTTCCATTGTTCGTTTTCGTTTTTCGTTTTCCTTCATTTCCCGTCACCCTTGATAGCATTGCCAAGGTTCTCGTCCTGCTGGAGTCTATCGCCTTCCTTCATCGAATCGAACCGGACTCGCTCCTCGAACCCGACGTCGACTTGGCCATCTCGGGAGTCCCACTCCTCAGCTCGCTCGTACGCGATTGGAGGCTTGACTTCTGTTGCATTCTCGCTGTTCGCAAGCTTCTTCTCCAACCTTTTTCGCCGCTCCTCCTCTAGGTTTTTGAGAAACCTAGACGACTTGTCGCTGTTGGCAAACAGGAATGTTGAGGGTTGGCGCTTTCTGGCGATGGAAGTGACGGTATGGGAAGGATGTGCGGAGGGTTGGTGTACGGTGGAAGGGAAGTGGAAAGCGTTTGAGTGAAAAATTGAGAGGTACAGGACGAAGACAGACAGATAAAGTAGAAGGGATCGCATTGGGTTTGGCTGATAATATCGCACACCAGTGGGTAGAGTGAGGTTTAGGCACTTCCGGGGCTGTGATGTTGTATAGAAACGGCACAGTGAATGCGGACGTTCACAGCCGCAAAAAAACAGCAAAAATGGGATTTTCATTTCCCAGAGAATGTTATCTCATTATTTGAGGCAATTTGTGGTCAATTTTGTTCATATTATTGATTTTAAGACCTCTCAATAAACTTTATTGTTTTAAACTCTTCGAAAAAAGTTCATCTTGGCCGATTTTCACAATTGATTTTTCTTGATTAAAAGTGTTTAGACAAAATAAGTTCAATATTTGAAAATTTAGTGTAATTTAATTGGCTATGAGAACACTGATAGGACAAATTGAGCTTTTTTGCTAATTATTTTTGGACCCAGATTCAAATCATTTTTTTGTCCTTTTGAATGTCATATTGTTCCTATGAGTAGTCTCAAAATGAAGAATATATCTGAATCTTATCAAGAAATATTTGTAAACGCCTAAATAAGAAATCGCACAAAAATCACGTTGTAGTTTAGCCTCGCGAATTTTCTTCACGTTAAACCCATCCCAATCGCACCACAAACGAGTTTACATATTAAATATAGACCTAGCAAAGCGTTCTTGCATTGAGAATACAACTTCATTTCACCTCTAAGGTCGGCGGCTCTCTCCTTTTCCTCCCCTGGAGATTCTCAATATGCGGCTATCTTCCACCGCCACTAAGCGGCGGCGGCGTATCCACTTCCTCGGCCTCCTCCTAACCCTCCTAATCTCACTAAACCTCATCCCTCCGTGCTCATCCTTCTGCAAGCCCACTCCACCAAAGCACTCTCAAAATAATCCCTCAAAACGCATCCCCGACAAGCGCAACCGCAACGCAAGAACCCCCAAAATACGCAACCCCAAATCCTCCGAACCCTACCCACCTCCTAGAATCGGTCGCCTGATATCGCGCCTGTCTAAGAGCGATTCCTTGGGATCGCAATTGCGCTACGAACTACAAGAATTTTCAGATTACGCCCTCGCATCAGGATCAGGGTCAAAATACGACGCGAACGCCGTGGATGCCTTTCAGAAGATAACGGCCGAGTGTGGTCGCATGGGTTACACCGCCCTTGCGGAGGAGTTTGTGACAAAATCAATTGCTGGGAACATCTTCCTCGACAAGATGGCGTACCTTCCCCTTCTGGGCTCGTACGAGAGAGTCAGCAACATCAACAAGCTCAACTCGACCATCTGCACAATAGCGCAGGCCCAGACGACGATCGATCCGAGGGCTATAACGATATACCTGCGTTGCTTGACAAGGATGGGCCGAACCTCCGTAGCACTTGATATCGCACATTCAGGCAGTCTCTACGGCGTCAGCCTCGACTGCTACGCCTACAACGTGGTCCTCTTCACACTCTCCAAGCTCGACGACCACGAAGCTTTCATGAACTTGTACGACAGCGTGAAAGAACGCGTCGGTCTGGACACCTTCTCCAAGAACAGCCTCCTGCGATCACTTGTGACGAGTAACAATTTACGCGAAGCAGTCAGAGCTCTGGCCCATCGACAGGACGCGAACGAGCAGATCGACGCGTTTGCGATTGATCTTGTCCTCCCCGAGCTAGTCAAGAACTGGGACACGTGGGGAGAATCACAGACAGCGTCGTTTCTTAAATGCGTGGTCCCGAAGCCAACTCAAAAGCAGGTGAGAAATTCTCCACTAGATACTAGATACCCCAATTCTAACTCGTACTCGTCACAGAGGTCGGCTTGGATCGTCTCGATTTGCAAGGCTGCAAACCCCAATGCTGTGAGCGTTGCTGAGAAGGTGAGAGAAATAGATACACCTATCCCCAACCAATTCTAAAC
>BRXX01000223.1:56513-79427 GCA_030267905.1 Triparma verrucosa
CCCCCCCCCAATGCAGCTACTCGATGGCTGCGACAACATTGGCTGGAATGCAGTCATAGACGGCCACCGGAAGGCCGAGCAATACAAAGATGCGTTCCGCGTGGCAAAAATGATGGCTAGGGACGCCCACCTGCAGCCGGATGACTTCACCGTTCAGACGCTCCTGAGGTCGAGGTCGAAGCCGCAGGGCGTCAAGCGAATTTGGCGAATGGCCAGGAAGAGCGGCATGCTTCAAGCTGAGAGTCACTGGATGAGCTACATCTATCAGCTCGGGTGCTTAGGCGAGGAAAAGGAGGTACGTTGCTTTGCAGCAAGGAGCAACGACCACACTCACCGCTATATTATTCTAAACGTCGCGCCGACCACACTCACCGCTATGTTATTCTAATTCGTCGTGTCTACTACACTCACCGCCAAATAATATTCTAACTCGTCGCTTCGCTTCTTGCCGCAGGCCCTTCGCGAATTTGGAAACTTGGAGACGCAATCAAAAGTCGACCATAAAATCAACCCTCGTCGCAGGCTCACGACCAAGAGTTATAACATTCTTCTCAAGATGCTCTGCTCGAAGGAC
This sequence comes from Triparma verrucosa, assembly GCA_030267905.1. Taxonomy (NCBI): domain Eukaryota; class Bolidophyceae; order Parmales; family Triparmaceae; genus Triparma; species Triparma verrucosa. The sequence goes on from BRXX01000223.1 coordinate 57,088, forward strand.
TATAGAGACGAGTACATAGACGTCGCAGTGAAAACCGTCGATAACATGATCGCTAGTGGCCCAACTCCCGACTCGATCACCTACACAGAAATTTTGAAGGCGCTGGCTTCGTGCAAACCTAGCAGCGAGTCTCGGGAGGTCTCCAAGAGACTCATCAAGCTAGAGAAAGAGGGATGTGACGGCCGCTTGATCAACGCGTACATTAGGTGCTTTGGAGATCAGATAGACGAAGCGCTGGATTTGTGGTCGAAGGAAATTCGAGACAGCCTGACAATTGCCGGCAACCGCAAGCAGAACCAGCTGCAGGGCCTCACCGGCCTCCTCTACTGTTGCGGCCGTGCTGGTCGTCCCGATCACGCTTTGAAGATAGTTTACGCAATCAACAAAGAGCTCGGCATAACGCCAACGGAGAGTCTCCTTCAGACTTACATCAACGGAAAAGCCGTCGGCCAGAAGAAAATCGGATTCGCGATGAAGGTGTTTGAGGACCTGTTGGAGGTGGAGACGAAGAAGTTCAACGTCAAGGATTCCCGCAGCGAATCTGAACCAAAAATCAAAATCCTTTGGTAAAAGCACAAAATTTAAACGGCTTCCATTATTATCTCACAGCCGCTGAACTTCAATCCCAGCTTCCTCTTCTCGTCCTCCATAACTAGCAACGACCCAACGTCGAGTTTGGTCAAATTACCTGGCCAATCCCTAACTGCGTCAATGAACCCCCCTATTGTCACATTGGTCCCCCCGATGAACAGTCTCTCTATGCTCGTGTTCTCCTTTAGCAACAATCTTATTCCCGCATTGCCGATATTGGTCTTAGCCAAGTGAAGTTCCTACGTTAACGAGTTAGTACAGAGGCGCTTTCCCTTTCGTCACCTTGCTCCTCACCTTCAAAAACTCCAACCTGCCGATATCTTCGCAGCAGGCGTCTGTCAGCTGCTGGTTGCTGAAAAGGTGGAGCGTCTTCAGTCCGGGCAGGCCCTTTACTGCCTTCCTCACCCCTTCGTCTCCCACTTTCGTATCCGCGAGCTTAAATGTGTGAAGCTGAGACAAATAGTAGCGACGAGTTAGAACAAAAAAATCAAAATTGACGCATTCTCAGCCCTTCATTTCACCGCTCACCTTCTTACAACCTTCTGCGATTAACTTGCACCCTTCGTCCGTCAACTCTGAGGTGTTTATCCCGAGGACGTTCAGACCCTTGCAGAACGTTGCAACGCTTTGCGCCCCCTTGTCTGAGAACTCGGTCCGGCTCAGCGCGAACATCTGTGAAGAGCAGGACGTTAGAAATTGCAATGAAGTACGTAATCCTCGCTCTCGCACACACTCTCACCTTCAAGTCCTTGCAGTGCTTCGCAATTATTGCGGCTCCGTCATCGTCCACATTCGTGCCGTTCACGAAGCATTTCTGAAGCCCCGGAGAGCTCTTCGCTATGGCCGTGGCACCCTCATTTCCTATGCTCGTATCAGCAGCGCTAAGTTTCTCCAGTTTGCCGCAATATGTCGCAATTTCCCCTGCCGCCTTATCTCCGACAGCCTTGCAGTTGGTCAACGTTAAAACACGGCATTCTGCGCCGTTTTTCGCCGCCCACGCTTCCACCTCCTCACCCGTCGTGTCTTTCTGAAACGTCACGTCGACGTGTTTCGAGCTGTGGAGCAACTCAGGAAGATATCTAGCGTCATACTGCAGCTCGATGCCCTGGCGCGCCAAGTGAGCGATCGTACCAGCGATAGAAAACCAGAAGCTGAAGTCGGCGTTCTCGCCGGTGCTGAAGGCCAATATATATAGCAGTTCGATTGCGAGCTCTGGAAGATCTGCAAAAAGAGTAATCGCCAAGGAAGTTTGAACTTCGTTCCTCGCAGATAAGTACAACCCCAGCTTCTTCAGCGCCACTGGGTGCAGGTCGTGGGTTGTCCCGTCAGCATTTTTCGCTGTTTGTGTTTTGCGCAGTGTTTCCTTTATCAGCTTCCGCCCGGACGACGGCTCGATCACGAAAAGAAGTAGCGCAAGGAAAAAGGTCGGCTTCTTGCTCGATCCAATTCTAAAAGTCTTCTCAACATAGCCCGTCTCTAAAGTGGCCCGGATCACCGTGCCGTCGTCGACGTGAGGGTAATTCCGCAGGCCAATAAGCAACCGAGCAACCAGATTGATAAATAGGAAGCAGACCGAAACTTGAAAGAGAATCTGGTTGTCCAGCTTCCACAAAACTGAGAAGATGAAAAATGCAGATCCAAATTCGTTCGTGAGTTCGATCACAGAGTCAACGACATCCATGATATTTTCCCGGAGCCTCTCCCTCCCTCTCTCGTAGCTTACTTTAACCTTCTGCGTATCCTGAGCTTCTCTTCTCTCAAGCCAGCGTTGAAGGTTTCCTCCGAGCATGCACAGCTCATCATACTCCACTTGCTTTTGCAACTGCGATGACGACTCGTTGTAGTACTTTAGTTCCTCCTTGACATCGTCCTCTGTCTGGGCGACCTGCAACTTCGAGAGCGTATTCGCAATCCGCCTCTGCTCCGGTATGTCAGTTGATCTCCCCATGCTACCGAAGTACTCAGCCTCCAACTCGGCAACCCTGGCCTCAATTTCCTCCTGCTCCTGCAAAAGCAGCATATATCGGAGGGAGACGGACTCATCCATGCTCTTTCCCATAAGCAACTCGGAGGTGTCCGAGATAGCGATTTTCGCCATGGTATGGTAGCCGTAGTTTGTGTGGTTTTTGAGATGAGCGCCCAACTTGACAGGGTTTAAAACCACACAAAGCAACGCTCAATTTAGATCCCCGAACCCGTAGCGCTTTCAACCCCCTTTAGTGCGCCAACCGACGACTAAATGCCAACCGGTTTCGAACTTGAATTGATCACGAGTGGGGCACCGACAAAACTCTGGCAGCAGAGAGCCCAACTCTCAAAAATCTCATCCAACTCTGTGTTTTCTCTTGCCTGCGCGACGCCGCTATCAAGCCATCTTTCTTTAGACCTGCGAGCCCAATATAAAATCCCTCCCCCGAACCCAACATCCTTTCGCCCCCTCCCACCCAATCCCTGCATTTCCAAACCAAAACGATAATTTGATCGTTAACTCTATATCGAAACTAAATTTCTAAAATGACCACTGAGCAGAAGCAGTCGGATCTCTCCCAGCTCCAGAGGGAGTACCGCCATATGGAGGCCAACCGAAAAGCATACGCCGAGGAGTCTCACCAGGTTCTTCGAAAACAGCAGCAGACAATAGACAAGGTGAGTTAAGGTCCATCGTCTCGTTTTATTTTGTGTGTGGGGGAATCTGCCGCACTAACAGGGTGTCCTCTGACCCTCCCGCCCCCCCCGCCCCCCCCCAGCTCCGACGAGACAACGACACCCTTAAAACTGAGATCGCTATGCAGATGCGCACAACGCTGAAGCCGGCCAATACCTTCCAGCAGTCTATGATCGAAAAGCTCCACGACCAAATGGACAAGTACTCGAAGCAGATCGAGAACGAGAAAAATGCCATTGCTGCCATGGACGACGCCATAGCAGTGCTGAGGGACAAGATTTTGAAGGAGAGGAAGAATATGGGCGGTGTGAATGCTGCGAGGGATAACCAGCAGATGATTCAGAAGCAGATCAGGATCCTCGAGAATCGTCTGGACAAGGCCTTGGTGAAGTTCAACCAGAGCCTCGCCCACAACCGCAAGCTCCGCGAGCAAATCGACGACCTCCGCCGCGAGCGAGTGGTATTCGACAACATTTACAAGAAGCTCGAGAAGGAGCTCCACGAGAAGAAGAAGCAGATGGCGCACGTCATCGAGCTGAGTAACATGACCTACGAACAGAGGGACAACTGCCAGATGGAGATCACAGCGATCGACCAGGCGAACAGAAAGGAGCAGGAGGACTTCGAGGAGCAGATGATTGAGCTCGGCAGGATGCTCGAGCAGGACTTCAAGCTCCAGAGCAGCAAGAGTACTTCGGCCCTCAAGTCGACCAAGGGCAGCACCCAGAACAAGACCACCAAGAGGAAGGTGGAGGCCAGTAAGGAGAAGATCGACGCGCAGATGTCCATGGAGCGCGTTCAGAATTTCGAGGAGGCTTTCAACAAGATCAAGGCGGCCACCGGCATCAACGACATCGAGGAGCTCGTCCGCATGTTCATCAAGAATGAGGACCAGAACTTCTCGTTGTTCAACTACGTCAACGAGCAGACCAACGAGATCGAGAAGCTCGAGGAGCAGGTGCTGAACCTCCGCAAGGAGGAGGCGAAGTACAGCCAGGAGAGCGGCGACGACGTCATCAACCAGCACAAGCAGATCTTGAAGGAGCTCGAGACCAAGTTGCAGGTTTCAGAGAACCAGGCCGAAAAGTTCGAGTCCAAGTGCAACAACGCTCAGAAGACGATCGAAAGCCTCAAGCGCGGCATTCAGACCATGTTCGAGAAGCTCGAGTGCAAATCCGACATCCTCGCCGACAGCACCGTCACCGAGGCCAACATGCTGCAGTTTCTGGGCATCATCGAGCAGCGCACCAACGAGATCCTTGCAGTCTACCACCAGATCCAGAGCAAGCAGCGCGCCGCGATGGCCACGATGGACTCCTCGAAGGGCGCAGCGACGCCCAACGTGCTTGGCCTCGGCCCCACCATCCCCATGGGCCAGGACCTGATCCACGTCAACCCGCCCAAGCTCGAGGAATTCTCCGAGGAGTCAGGCAGCGACGACGATGACGACGACGCCAAGCCGCTGACAAGGGACGAACTTAAGAACAAGACCTTTGCGAGAATTCACAAGAGGGCGGACCAGAAGAGTACGGGAAAGAAGAAGAAAGGGCGATAAGTTGGGTGTGGTGTGATTTCTTGTAAATTATTAAAACAGAGGATTGTTTTTCAAACAAAATTGCGCTCGATCACTTCTGGATGCCACACATCTACTATCAGAACAATTCTCACCCCCTCCATATTGTTATTATTATTGTCATTGTCATCATTATCATCATTTTGTCTGTTATCACTGTCGCTGTCGTTATCACAAACATCTCCACCTTGTTCAACAGGATACCGAACAGAATGCACGAACGAGTCGTCAAATACAAAGACCTCGCCCTCCTTCCAAATTTTCTCCTCTCCTGCTACATCCAAAACGGCGCCCCCCAGGCCCTCGTCCAAACACATGTGACACCGAAGCCGCTCGTTACTTGGCCCAGTGTGCTGTTCGACAAACGTACCGGGGTAAATGAAACTTATTTTAGCGTTGAACACGGGAGATTTCAGTTTCGGGTCCGACAGATTTTTCAGGTGCCGCAAAGTTTTTGGGAAGGAGGTCGTCTTTGCCACGTTGTGTTTCAGGAGGGGTATTTCCTTCCATTTGCCCACGTCCGGGTTCACCACGATTCCCTCGCCTTCGTCCTCGACCTCGCCACCCCTTTTAAAAAATGCCCCCATCTCCTGCTTCACGTCGTCGAATAAATTTTTTAGGCCCCTTTCAATGTCAGCAACGACTTGATGTTCGTCATCGCCCCTCTCCCAAAACTTGGATGCTCTCAAGTGCGGGTTGAAGACTGACGTTGGTCGTTGAGAAGGCAACGACCACAAGCTCAAATTCAGAGATAGTTGAGATAAGCTCTCAGAGCAGGACGGATACGTCGCAGATGTCGCTAAGATGAGGTTGTTGATCAGGAACCTGTTCATGGGACCGACGACCTGCGTGACACTGTACGAGTAGTGCGCAAGCTTCTCCTCCGAATTTGTCAAACTCAGACGTTTTGTATTGTAAGATCTCAAGTCGCCGTCGCGATTTTTCACCGAATTCAGCAGCATATTGTTGAGCTCCCCAACTAAAGGGGCTGTCTGCAGTGACCAGAGCGGCGAACAAGCCTGCACTGCGCCAGCAGGAGGGCAACCTGTCAGCAGCGACACCTTGTCCTCGAACGACCACTCACGAGTGTTGACGTACCACTTCTGACCGTTGCTCAATTGTTGCACCACGTAGTTAGCGAGTTGCGGGAGAATGTTCGAATTGAGGTTGTTGTTTTCAAGATAATTCAGGACGCTTGAGCAGGGAGACTGAGAGGGAACGAGGTTGAGAAGCGGTAAACTCGAATCCACCTTTAGCTCCAGCTGGGCCACAGCGACCAGAGGAAGCGCCAGCATTATAAGGGCTCCTGCCGGAGCGATCATCTTCGACCGAGGAATTTTGTTTTCAGGGAATCAGCCATTTCCACCCAACACAACTTCCAAGCGATGAGTTCAGTTGAGCTCAGTTGTGTTGTTGTGTTTCTAAGTTTTATTCTCTACAAATACTTGCAACACAAGCGCGCCACCACTACGTTCGTCTCGTCAAACGACCTTCCAAGGTGAATATGACGGCATTCCTGTTTTCCCTCTCCTCTCCTCCCGCCTTCTATTTTCTCACCCTCACCTCTGCAGCCCCGCACGCTCTCCTGCGCCCAAACCGCCCGTGACCACCGAAGCCGCGCGCGAGGATCCGGTTTCGTCGCCCACTGGATCTATAGCGATGACGAGCCTCATCAATCTCCCCCCCTCAGCCCCCTCCGATACTCCCTATGACAGGACGGCGATTGCAATTGCTGCTGGTGCGGCGACGAGGGTGTTGAGGTGAGAAGCTGTCTGTTCCGTGCAGCATTTCGAGTGGCACGCAGCGAGAAGACAACCGCACTACGTATATCGCGCCTGATTTCTAATTTCGCCGTCTCATTCTCTCTGCTTCGCTCCCCGCTTCGTTTGCTGCTTCGCTCGCAGCCCGGGTGGCAATAGTCTGATCACGGCGATCCCTGCACCGGCTGATAGCTCCGACACTAGTGCCTCCGACGAAGGCCTCTCTCGCAAGTTGGCTTTCTCAAATGTGAAGTCGAAGCCCCCCCAGAAGAGCCGCTCTCCCAAGCGTTCCTCTTCGAAGCGCCAGCACCCGGCCAACACTTCGGTTCTAGCCAGTCCCGAAGTCAACAATAGAAATAACAAGAAGAGCAAGGGGCGGGTGAGTTTCGGTAGCAACGAGACCAAGGTTTACTTTCCCGGGGACGTCGTTAGCACCAAGAAGAGAAAGAAGGTCGACGACAGTGAGGCCGAGCCAGTGCTGAAAAGACGCGATGTCTCTCCCATCCCTACCCCCTCCAGTTCCAGTTCCAGTTCCAGTTCCAGTTCCAGTGCCAGTTCCAAATCCAAGAAGGGCACGAAGCGACCCGTCTCTCCCTCTCCCACTCCCTCTCCCAACCCCAAGGCCTCCAAGAAGGCGCGAAAAACCGACCCCGTCCCCATGTCAATCCACCAAAGTCTCCGTGAAAGCAACTCCGGTGGCCGTGCTTTAGAGAGGAGTAGGCGAAGCGGGAGCGACGACAGCGATGAGCCAATGAACGACGACAGCGACGACAGCGAGGACGACTACAGGCCCAATGGGTACATCATGAGTCCTGTTCTCACGAGCAACCCCCTACTGGAAAGGATGGGGATGGGCAGGGAGGGCGGGGTTTTGAGTGGCGTTAGTGGTTTAGAGGGCAGCGGCCAGATGAGGCTACCGGCGCAGACCATGCTACTCAACAGCAATGTCACAAACAATGGCAACATTATAAGCACGATTGCTCGCGATGCCGAAGAGACCGCCACATTCAGGAGCAACAATAGCAACGGGCCCATCCCGACCTTCCTGGAGTACATGCTGGGCGACACGGAGACCGAAGAGGTCGTCAGGAAAATCATTTCAGGTGCGGACGAGAAGGAGAAGGCCGAAGCAGCGAAGAAGAAGAAGGAACAACAGCAGAGGGAGGAAAGGCAGAGGCAGAGGGACATGGAGGAGCGAGAGCGACGGGCGCAAGAGGCGGCGGAGGCGGCAAAGCTTCAACAGAGGCAACCGAAGCAACAACAAAGCGCACCGTCGACGACGAACCCCCCCGCGTCCACCTTCCAGTTCGGTGGGGCGGCCGCCACCACCACCACCACCACCTCTGCCGCCCCTGCCTTTTCCTTCGGCGGAGGTGCTCCCTCCTCATTAGCGGCCGCCACTGCACCCACACCCGGCGCCTCCGGGGCCATGACATTCGGAGCGAATCCGACCCCTGCCAAGAGTACGAGGAGCAGCAGGAGGAAGGGAAAGAAGAAGTAACCTTGAAGTGGGGTAGGAAGAGAAATGAGAGAGGATAATGTGCGAATGAGAAAACAATCAAGACAGAATTTAACTGACAAAGATTCTCATGCACGTTGCTTATTATTCTTTATAATATCATCAGCCTAAGGTACATCACAATGATATTCCCCTTTCTGCACGACGACGACGGCAGTTATAGTCCCATACAGCGCAATGGCCTCGGCGAATATCAACGAGATCACCATGGCCACGTAAACCTGCCCAGCTGAATTCTTGTCACCGCCTCGCATAGCCAGTTGAGGAGAAGGCCCGTTGGGATCCTCCGAGTAGGGTTGACCACCGTTTTTCTGCCAACAAAAGCGAACGTCAAAAGTAATAGAGCGGTGTTAACACGATTCTTTCTCTTCAGAGGTCAACCGTAACAAATTGTTAATGTTAATATATTAATGTTTGTTGTTTCTCACCTCCTTCATCTCGTCATTCCTGATCAAACTACTCTGCGAGCGTTAATATTAACAATATTAACAACAGTAATGGCACCCCCCCTACGAGTTAGTTAAACATAAAACTGCAATCTCACAGAACCTGTTGTGTTTACCCCGGCCTAACAAACTGACCTGCTGTTCTTCGCTCACCTTCTCGTCAACCTTCCCCACACTACCTTCGAAAGGATCATCGCCCCAGGCTTCATCGTTGTGCCACAGAATGCAGCGGACATAAGCGGATCCCATGGTGCCTATCGCCTGGCCGGATGCGAGGCACGTCATGCCGCAGCAGAGCCCAGCAGCAAAGTGGGCGAGAGAAGAGTATAGACTGTACGTACTGTACGGCACCCCATCTCGTATCACCGGGCTGCTTATACCGCCGATGATGATAATTCCTACAACCATGCTGTAAACGCCCAGTATATTCGACATGATAACGGGCAAGAGATTCTTGAACATATCCTTGGGAGCACGGATTGAGCACGTTAGTATTGAAGGACCGGAGCCGTACGTCCCTATCGCCGAGCCCATGTTGCCAAGGAAGATGCAGAGAGCAACGCCCATGTAGCCTGTGAGAGAGAAGGGTGAGAAAACGGGAAAGGAGGGGACGCCGTTATTCTCGTCTTTGGAGTTTAATTTTGGCTCTAATAAAACGTTGTTAAAAAGGATGCTTAAGTCGCTCGCTCACCTAGAACAGGTGCATAGGCGGGACACTGGTCCTGAAATCCGTTGTACCAAACCATCGCTGAAAATAATTCTTTTGTCCGACTTTTTTCAACGTCGACTTTTGCGGAGGCCGATCGCTTCCTCGACTTTTTTAGAGTATCAGCCTATCTTATCAGTCACAGTAAACCTCCAAGACGCCCGCACTCAAAGTTATAATCCCAATCTCTTATCAATCCCGACCTCGACCTCGTACGCGTTCAACTAGCATGAAATCCCCTGCTTTCGGCGCATCGTGTTTAGGTGAGATTTACGAGGGGGTCACGATATACGTCAAGACTTCAGCCACACTGTCCTAACCCTCGTAATCTACCTGCAGCCCTCTCACTGCTTCTTACTTCGGAGGCCTTCGCGCCGACAACTCCTCGTCGACTTCGACCTGACTTGAGCCTTTTTTCCGCTGCGCCCGCGACTACCGACGTTGAATGTCTGGTAATCGGTGGGGGTATCAGCGGCTCGACCCTAGCGCACAATCTCAACCGGGCGGGGGTTGATCTCCTCCTCACTGAGGTGAGGCCAACGCAATGCTTTGTTATTTCACCTCTCGTTTTTCTGACCCTCGCCACTCCGCTCCGCCCGGCCCCGATCGTCCCGCTCCGACTAATCTAAACAGACCCGCGACTACCTCGGCGGCAATGTCAAGTCTCGCAAGCAGGACGGTTTTGTATGGGAAGAAGGCCCCAACTCCTTCGCAACTCAGCCTAGCATCGTCCGCATCTCGCACGAGCTAGGAATCGAGGATCAGTTGGTGTTCGCTGACGAATCTCTGCCCCCTTGGGTGAACCACAACGGAAAGCTCCACCCGCTTCCAAAGGGCAAGGGCGGGAAGGGCCCGAAGGGGCAGCTGGAACTCGTTTTCGGTTCTAACGGCGTACTGAAGTTTGGACTTTTGGGCGAGCTCCTGTCAATACCGGGAACGATCCGGGCGGGGATCGGGGCTTTTCTGGGCCACGCGAAGGCTCCGGAGGGAAAGGAGGAGACGATTCGAGAATGGGTGACGCGGACGCTGGGAGAGGAGGTTTTCCTGCGCTGCATCGACCCCTTCGTCTCCGGGGTCTATGCGGGCGACCCCCAGACTCTTTCGATGAAGGCCGCGCTCGGGAAGATCGCGCGCATCGAAAATTACGCGTACGATATCGAATGGAATAAGTTCGGTGCCATCTTCTACGGAGGCCTGGCGAGGCAGGTCGAGCTGACGAAAGAGCGCAAGGCAGATCCGCCAGATCCGAGCTGGGTAGAATTTGAGTACGGCAACCCCGGTTCTTACAAGGAGGGCCTGGCCACGCTTCCCAACGCGATTTCGGAGGGGTTAGGGCAGCCGGTAGGTGTAACCGAGTTGGTCGAAGGTTCCAAGGTTCGCCTGCAGTGGAAGATCAAGAGCCTGGAAACGGTTGAGGGGGGCGGCTACGTGGCCACTTTTGAAACTCCCGAAGGAGTCCGCACCGTGAACGCCAAGAGCGTCGTGTCGACGGCCCCTGCGCACGCCCTAGCCGAAGTGATTAGACCGGTTCTTCCCAAGGCGTCGGAAATACTAGAGGCTGACCGAGCCGCGCGCAATCAGAAAGGAATATACCACCCTCCTGTTTATGCCGTGACAGTAGCTTATCCCAAGAGTGCGTTCAGAGACGTCGAGCTCGCAAACAGCTTCGGCCCCCTTCGAGACCTCCCAGGTGAGCAGACCACCGAGTACCGAGCGAAGCGATGCCCGAAGGAAGCGAAGCGACCAAGAAGCAAGAAGCAAGAACCAACCGAGAAGTCGGCGATCGAAGCGAAGCCAAAGCGACTGAGTTAAACCCTGCAACGTGTTTGTGTTTTCTTTTTGTTTCTAACCCTACGCCTACACTCACCTCTCTTCGCACTCGCCTTAGGGTTCGGAATGTTGAACCCTAGATCTGAGGGCGTGCGAACCTTGGGGACGCTCTGGAGCTCGAGCCTGTTCCCCGGTCGAGCGCCTCCTGACTACAACCTCCTCCTGAACTACATCGGAGGATCCCGGGACGTAGGGATAGCCGAGCTCACCGAATCCGAAGTGGTTTCCGAGGTCGACAAGGGCTGCCGCACGACGCTCTTGAAACCTGACGCCCCCCCTCCCAAGCTTTTAGGGGCCAAACTTTGGCCCACAGCCATCCCGCAGTACGAGATCGGGCACCTCGATCTAATGGAAAGGCTCGAGAAGGAGGAGAAAACCGCGCCCGGGCTCTGGATCTGCGGGAACTACAGGTCTGGCGTCGCGTTCCCGGACTGCGTGACGTTCGGGTACGAGCACGCCAAGGTAGTGAAGGAATTTCTTACAAAGTTAAAATGATGATGTGCATTTGTAATGTGAAAAATGGATCATCAAATATTACATCAATTGGCGACTGGTGTCGGTCGACCTCATTATTTACTGAACCTCAATGCTCTTGATCCTCGTCATCTTCGGGAACGTGGACATGTACTCTTCCCCCTTGATTCTCAACGCGTTCTGGTCCGGTCCCTTCCCCCTCGGCGCCCCTTCCCCGTACCCGCTGTAGATCTTCGTCACGTCGAATTCGTCGAGCTTCCCGAAGGGTGTGAACCCCTGGTTGTCCAGAAAAATATTGTCACCGAAATTAATGAAGATCTGGGTAGTTCGTGTGTTAGGGCCGGCAGTAGCGAAAGTCAGGGTGTACTTTTGGTTGCCTGGACCGGTGCCCTTGGGGTCGTCTTTTATGGCCTTGGAGTTTTTAGCGGTGACGGATGGATCGGTGCTGAGCCCGAACTGCGCCACGAAACCAGGGATAACGCGGAAGATAGGCGCGTTGGTGTAGTAGCCGGACTTGACCAAGTCGAGGAAATGGTCGTAACCTTGAGGGCTCCAAGAACGGTTTAGGGTGGCGGTGAGGGGCGTAGTATCGCCGGAGTTGTCGAGGGTTATCTTGATCTTTGTCGTCTCGGCGGTGGCGGCGTCGGAGGCGTCAGAGAGGAGGATTGGGGGGAGCTGCAACTGCTGGGTGATGGTGGATCCTGCGAGGACCTTGAGGAAGGAGGGCCTGGTGAGGGACAAGCCGAAGCCGGAAGCGGAATGCAACTGAGCGCCGAGCATCAGGCACACACATAGGATAGGTAAAGAGAGGGATGTCATGTTTGTGCTATGCTATGATGTGTGAAAAGGACTGATGTCGAGCTGGTCGATGGTGAAAAGGATAAGTGTGTGTGAGCTGGTGCGTAACTGTACACTTCAAATCAACCACCGACCGATTTCAATATAATGGATGGCAGCACCGACTAGGGAGTCACGTAATCATCTCACCTTTCACCTTTGGTGAGTGAAAAGATCTTTCCAGAGACTTGAAATCTTTCTCATGTCCTTCAGCGCCTTTAGGCCCAACGTTTCGGGTTGTAACCCTTCAATAGACGATATGCTAACATGCCGCGTGGTAACGACTTACAGCATGCTTAAATCAACAAATTTATTGACTTCACACCCTCTGAGCATCCGGCCACTAGTGCAAACATCCTCAGGGTTAATAAACGCCTTTCCTACGCCGAATATCGTGCCTGTAATAAATGCACTACTGCAAACAACAACTACTAGTGCTGCTAGTGCCAGCACTGCTAGTGATATATTAGCTAGTGATGTGTTAGATTTGGTTGAAACAAGAATAAGTGACAAGAGCCAGAATATAAAGCTAAGGAATTTGAGGAGGAGTAGGTGAGAAGAGAAGGGCTTAGCCAAGGAAGAGAAGAAGACCTGCAACAACTCGAACGGCACAACTCGAACGACACTGACTCCGAAAACCCCTTACTCCACTCCAGCACAACCGAAATAAACATACTGAAGCGTGAGTTCTGCGACGATCTGCAACAGGCCGTGCGGTCCTCCGTTGCGCTATTGGATTCCACCCTCGACTCTGCGCGTTCCGCCGCAAACGACGGAGACGCCGTTCCGAAGAAGCTGAGGAAGAAATTCAAGTCGGAGGCGGAGGAGGCAGCAAAGAACTTGGCGTCCGCAACCGAGGGGGTCGACTTTGGGGTGAATGCCGCCGCTGCGGAGGACCTCGAAAGGAGGGCGAGGGAATTGAACGCTCGATTGATTGAATGCATGGGCAGCAGTAGTGCGAAGGCGGTCGCTGATTTCAGTTTCGAGAAGGAGAGGAGTTTGGAGAAATTGGAGAGGTGAGTGTAGAGGTGAAGTGGAGAGGTTCAGCCCCTTCCACGCCTTCCAAATTGACGAAATACCAACATACCAACCTTCTCAACGCCCAGGCTCGCGAGGGAAATCGACCAGGGATTCGACGTTTGGTTCGACCTGAGCTCAGTAGTCTACAGCCTGAGAGAATCCGCCCTGATGCTGAAGCATTTTAAGGAGAAATGCGAGCATTGGGTTGATGCTTATTTCGCCCCTGTGATAATCTTTCCTGCGGCTGAGGACGAAAACGAAAAGGACCAGGGCGGGAGAGTAGCCGACGACGTTAAGCACAAGAACACCGCCACCTGGAGGTTCGCGTTCAAGTGCGTGGTATGCTTTTACGGCGGATTCAAAAGTAGAGAGTACGTAGCGGAATGTTTGAAAAAGATTGAGGCCAAGGGAGGTAGAGAGGGGAGGGAGATGGCGAAATGGCTAGAAATTAGAGGCGTACATGCATAAAATATAATCAAATAACGATAATATAAAATATAACAATACCCTTTCTTAACCCTATTATATTCCTCTATCTATTATAACCAAAAGTAACAGGCACGCCGATATGAAGCGCTTTAAAAGCCTTCGCTTTGACTTTACTTTTAAGTTCCTTGTTAAATTTCACACGAGTACCGTCGACGTAATCTTCGGGAGGGTTCCATTTGTTTAGAGATATTTGGGGGAGGACGGTTTGGGGGGAGGTTGAACTGGTGAGGGAAGGTTGGGTGAGGGTTGAGGGGAGGTCGAGGGAGCCGAGGCCGGGGGGGGGACTACTACGGTCGGGGCTGCTACGGCCGGGACGGCTGGAGGGACGGCTTCCTCCTCGACTTCCTGTTCGACTTCCTCCTCGACTTCCTGTTCGGCTACCTGCTCGGCTCCCCGATCGGCTCCCGCCGCGGCTCTCTGAGGGTATCTCGTAGCTTTGAGGTGGGGGGGGAGTGAACTCCTCCCAGAGCCAGTCTTCGCCGTCTCCCCTCATCCTCATCAGAGTAGAGCAAAGGTCGTCACCCGATATCATGTACTCCCCCTCTACGTTCTTCCCCGGTCTGAACAAGGTGGTCAAATCGGGGCACCTCAAAGGCAGCGGCGCGCCGCTGGTCTTTATGAGCTTCTTGAACGTCTCCTTCTCCCAGTTGAATCTCCTAAGCTCACGTATCGCTCCTTCAAGCTCCTCCATTCCTACCTCCCCACCCCCGTCAACGTCAACGTAACGCACGAAAAGCACGACGTCCTTCCTCTTCACTTTCAGGCCACACTTTTTTAGGCCAGCCCTGAGCTCCTCTGCACTGACGAGACCGTCACCTGAGTTGTCCATTTTCGAGAATATATCAACGATCCTCATGCACGATTTTCTCATGAACGCCTCTATCATAGTTAGGCATTTAATTGCACCTGAGTCTTCCATGTCCTTCATTTTAGCCATGAGCTCTCTGGCTTTGGCGCGCTTTGTTTCGGCGATTGCCATGCGGTTTGACTCGCGTTCGCGGGTCCTTTTTAGGGCCGCGCGGGACGCGCCGGAGGGCTGCATCATCTTTTCGACTGCGGCGACGAGGTCGGAGGACGTCACGGAACCGAGGCCGGAGGGGTCGATGGAGTGGCAGAGGGTGGTCACTGTTAGGCCTTTGGCCTTCATGAACGTCTCCAGGTGGGACAGGACGAGGCTGACGCCCGCGTCTTCCATCTTTTTCAGGGACTGGCGGGTCTCCTCGTCTTTCTTGGCCTGCTCGATCGCGAGGGCCGCCGCCTCTGCGTCCGCCTCGTTCTTCCTCTTAATAAGGGCCTTGAGTTTCCCGCTGGGCTCTTTCAGCCTCAGAAGGCCCTTGATGAGCTCATCGCCCGTGACGGCTCCGCTGCCGTCCTCGTCCATTTCTTGGAAGACGTTGAGCATGCGGAGGCCCTTCTCCTTCATGAAGTCCTCGATCCTGCGTAAGAGCGAAGCGAGCGTTGAAATTGGGTTAGACAGTGCTCGGTCTATATTATTATATATACACCAACACCTCATCTCAATCTCACCTCATCAAGATGCCTCCGACCTTCTCCTCCACTAACTCGGCCTCGGTCTTCTCGTGCAGCTTCCTGAAGGCATCCTTCACCTCAGAGAAGCTCAACTCGCCGTCGGAGTTCGGGTCCATGAAACGCATTATAAGTCCAATCTCCGTCTCGTCGAAGCCCGCTCCCAAGTGCGTCAGGCCCTTCCGCAGCTCCAGCGCGCTGATGGTGCCTGTGGGCTCCTCGGCGTGAACGTCCACCTTCGGGGGCTTGACCCCCCCGGGGTACCATTGTGCGTCCTCCTCATCCTCCGAGTCGGAGTCGTCGACGTGCTGCCTCCTGAAGCTTGCATCCATGAGATTGAACCACTTGATCAAGGTGAAGTTCTCATCGATCAGGAACTGCTCCAGCTCCAACATCAGCTCCTTCCCCTCCGCCTGGACGTTCTCGCTGGCCTTGACCCGACGAGCTCGTCGAAAGGCATGGATAAACTCCTCTAAATCTATGCTGTCGTCGTTGTTGGGGTCCATGAATTTGATGACGGCGATCAGCTCGTCTTTGCTGAAACTTTCGTCCTGCTTCCTTTCCTCCTCGAGGGCCAACTTCTCGGCCTCCCTGAACCTGTCGTCCCAGATCATCTTTCGCCTGGACTCAATTTTCTCCAGGTTGATTTCGCCCTCGGCCTTCCTCAGTAAGTTGCCCAGCTGAATGACGTCGAGCTTGCCCAGCTTGTTGGCGTCCAGAGCGTCGACGGCCTCCTTGACGGCCTCGGGGTCGGCGACGCCAAAAACACCCATGGCGTCGGCGATGTTCTTGCGGGTCACAAAGCCCTTGTCATCCGAGTCGAATATGCGGAGCACGTCGTCAATTTGTTTCCTGTTCTGCTTCGCCCAGGAGAGGACCTTCTTGAGGCAGAGAAGGGCGTCGGCGCCCATGGCCTTTTGGGCCTGGGCACGCTTCACCATGGAGAAGACTTCCTGGAACTCCTGGATGCTGATAGTTCCGCTCCCGTCCGAGTCGATGAATTCCACGACCCTCTTCAGGTCCTCTGACTTGATCTTGAACCTGGGGGGGGAAGGGGCAAGAGGGTTAGGGATTGGGGGGGGGGAGAGGGAGGGCAAATACTCGCCGCTCTGCACTCACCTTTGCCTCTTCGCCTCTTCCTCTTGCTTCTCCCTTTCCTCCCACCAGTTCATGCACCAAATGAGCACCTCCTTAATGCGCTCGAAGACGTCTGAAGGATCGTTGTCTGGAGAGGAATAGGAAGTGATGGAGTTGACTAGCGCGTTCAGCTCCACCGAGTTCGCAGAAGGAGGACGGGAGCTGATGGGGCGGGGCAACAGGAAGGATTCGTGTTAGAGTTTGGGACTTCGCGAGTTGAGAGGCGGGCAACACTACTACTCACTTGGGAGACGTGGGAATATCAGCTGCCGGAAGGTAATCAGGTTTCTGCAATGCCATCGTCATCAAAACCTGAGCAATTTCCTCGTCACTTATGTCGAGGGTGAACTCCTCGATTTCATCTTCGGCGGCGTTGGAAGCGGAGAGGGACATTTCTATATGTTGTCGGAGGTCCTTGGCAGTTGTGGCAAGCTCCGGGATGCAGGAAGTCTAAGTCACCACGTCACGAGAATACGGTTTTAATGTTCGCGATCCAGTGGTCTCTCTCTCTTTTGCGGTTGCGTGAGGGATGCGGAGATTTACGTTCGTGTGCGGGGACACCAAAGAAAACGCCACAAAATTTGCTACTAATAAGTGCCTGGGAGCAGGTGTCGCAGCGCTCAAGCTGGGAGAAATCAGATTGCTTGCGCCCCGCTACAGCGCATACAGAGAACAGGTAATTAGACCGACCCTGAAAGTTCTCGGGCCTGGATGTGACGGAGGGCCAGTTCGTCGAGCGCTTAAAGTGGGATTTGATGGATGCAAGTACTGAAACAAGTAAGGGGTCAACCCTCAAAAGTTTTGGCTGTGAGAGTTGGGATGGACTTCGGCAGGGGGGTGTCGTCGCCCGGTCTTTAGAGAAAGTGCGAGGAACGATGCTGTCGGTCACTTTTCGGCGTGCTTCGCTTCCGTTTTGTGTCAGAATCAGGGGGTCGTCGAAGTGCTATTTGCGAGCCTTCCCCGCTGCCAGATGTTCCCGCTGAAGTTATTCACGTAGCGAAAGGGGGGGAGGGATGCATCTCTAACTCCTCTTGTTCGCAGCCGCAAAAGATCTTTCTCGTATTGGATATTAAGTTTATCGATAGATAGGTTTTGCAGTAAACCATTATAACGAAACACCCCGAGGCTATTTTGTTACATAGATAGAAGAGTTTTAGTTAGGGAAAACGAAAGAGGTCGTGGGAAAGAGCTATAGACCGGAAAAGTGAGGATAAAACTTAAGTTCTTCCTTCAATATCCCGATGTCAACTTCCCCTAAAATAACCGGCCGACGCGCTTCCGCCGGTAATGCTTACGCCTACGGAGCGTCAGACTCAAGCGGATTCTCAGGACACCCTAGCACATTGGATTCAGCTGCTTATGAAGAAAGTGAGTGTTGTCTGTCGTCCCTACATGCGCCGTTGGAATCGTTTGCCGTTTCACGCTGAAAAAAACGCTCCATGAACATTGTCCCACTAACACCCCTTCAACGTCCCAACAACGTCTCTCAAACGGCACTCTCACAGTCGGTCCCCAAAGCTACGCTTCGACCGGCACAAACGGTTCCTCCTCCTCCGCAACGGAACATTTCGTCGAACGCAAAGACAAAGACGGTAACGTAATGCTCGGTGCAAACGGTCTTCCAAAGAAATGGCGTATAAAACGTCGCGCAGGTCACAGAAAACGCCGTAAAAGACCCAGCTCAAGCGTTAATTCTGACTCCTTAGATAAAAACGATACGAAAGAAGAAGATTCAGACGAAGACGATCATAATATAGATTCACGTATCGGTGACGCAGACGATCGAGTGAACGACATCGATTACCTCATTACCACAGGTATGGACATCGATTACGAAGATAAGAGTTACGTCACGCAGTATGTTAAGGTTAAGAAGAAGAAGCGGAGGAAGTTCTTTTCGTGCTTTTTTAAGAAGAAGAAGGTTATAGGGTATTGAAGGAGGAGGGGGGGGAGAGGGGGGGGGGGGTAAACGACATATCGAGGAAAGGGGGGGGAGCGGGGGGGGGGAAAAGAGGCGAAAGATAGAGAGAGAGGAGGGGGGGGTGAAATGATCTATTTGAGCAATTAAGCTCACTCACAAACTAACAGATGTAAATATTTGTAACAGATATTGTTGTATATCGTTTAGTCCCTAAATTTGTTGTCAGAAATGGACAATACGACCGTCCTGCGTGATTTGCGGAATTAAAATTTAGCTCAGAAGGGTCACAATATGAGCGCAACAAGCTCATTAATTCAGAGGTTAAGTGAGCAAGTCCGTGTATTTGAACGAGTAGTAACTTCCTTCAGGCCACGCGCCGCTACAGACTCTCATTATCATATCCCCTGCCTATACTTTCCTCTTCTGCGGTTATTTCCACTCCCAACACCAACCCAAACCAACGTCACCCTTCGCCCCCCCTACCCCTCCTCTCAATCCCCTCCCTTTCGCCCCAACATCCCTCCCCCCCTCCCCCGTCGCCTCCCTCCCTACCGTTACCTCGTCAGAATGTTCCGCCGAGCATGACGTAATCGTTTCAAAGAAATCGATAGCGAGCGAACGAAAAGGTAACGAGAAAGATTTTAGGGAAGAGAAAAAAGAACGATTGTGTGAATTTGTTTTGCAAAATAACAGGGTTATTAATACATAGTGCGCGTGTGTTTTGATTCCCCCCCCTCTCTCTTCCCTTTCCCTGTGATAATGGCGTTATTTCTCATTTCCTTTCGGTTAACGTTCTGCTCTCGTAAAAAAATAATTTAATACCCGTCATCATAACTCTCCCTAAACTCCTCCCTACTCGCTCCCTTGACATCCCCCCCTTCAGGTCCCGTAACATCAACAGCTTTAACGCGTCCGTTGTTATCCTCGACGACCTTAAATTCGACCTCCTCCCCGTCGGCAAGAGAACGGAAACCGTCTGATATGATGGCCGTCTGGTGGACGAAAACGTCGGAGGTGCCGTCGGCGGGGACGATGAAGCCGAAGCCTTTTTGGGTGTTGAACCATTTTACGGTACCGGTTTTTAGGTCTTCGGCGAAGAGGGGGGCTGAACGGTGGAGGCTCCTGGCGGCGCCGAAGGTGGGGGCGAAGGCTCGGGTGGAGACGGCGAGGGTGGAGAACATTAGGGACTTGAACATCATGAGTGGAAAGTGTTGGTTGTTGTTGGGGGGATGAGAGAGTTGGAAGTTGATTAGTTGGGTATTGTTTTGTTTTGATTGAAGCTGTGAAGGGGGAGGGGAAGGATTGATAATTATTGTTTGTAATTGTTTGGAATTGTTCGGTGTTAGTGTGGTGCTTGTTTGTGTTTAATAATAATGCGTGTCGTCGTAATAATGAGTAATATGGCTTCATTAATAAATAAATGTGCAGACTTGAATGAGTCGACGGATGGTGTTGGCAAACATCATGGAACGTGTATGGTTTGATTCCTGATTTAGTCGACATTAACGCGTCGTTTCGATATAATAATAATTATATTTGAGGTTTTTATGTGAATATTTATTATCGAACGTATAATATAGTGGTATACTCGTACTTAAAGTATAATAAATGTTTACAATCATCAGTCAGAATGTCGTGGACGTTTCGATGGAGAGTGCAAAATATGCAACAAATCAACTAATTAGACAACTAAACATCCATAGAGCAACCGCTAAGGATTCAATCTACATATAATATTTATAGCGTAATATAATATTTAATAACAGTCGTAAGTAGCAAAACTTATAGGCACCTCAAAAGAAATACACTGGAAAGTGACTGTCCACTCATCTGAAATTACAGAAAGACACACTGACGACGCCTTTTTTGCCGTTAAACACTTCCAACACTATAACATATTATAACATTCGAGAATTAGCGAGCAATTAATTCACGGACAATCGAATAAATCGAACGAAATAATAATAAATAGGTCAAAAAGGACGGCATCCCGAGAGCTCTCCACACCTTACTCCACACCTTATCCCACACCTTGTTACTGTATTACTACTGTAATTACTGTACCGTACGTTACATCCTTCAACCCCCCCAATGTCCAATCCAATGTCCCCTCCAACCCTCATAAACCTAACAATAACCTCCCAAACCAAAACTCACATTCTCCCCCTCCTCCTCTCTCCCCTAACCCCAATCACGACCAAGAATTTCGTAGACCTACTACCCAAATATGCTAACGTACCGTTTCACCGTGTCATAAAAGGGTTCATGATGCAGGGGGGGGATTACGTTAATGGGGACGGGACGGGGGGGGAGAGTAGTACAGGAGGTAGTTTTAAGGATGAGGTGAGAACGAACGAACGACAGGGTACATTTTACGCACGCTACCGAGCATATTTTACGCTTACATTTGCTCGATACGAAATCCTTCTCTCTAACGCTTAAATACCCCCCCCCCTCCCTCCCTCCCTTCCCGCTCCTTAGAACTTCAAGCTCTCCCACAACCGCGTCGGAACCGTCGCGATGGCTAACTCCGGCCCCGACACCAACGGGTGCCAATTCTACATCACCTTCAAGCCTACCCCTCACCTCGACGGGAAGCACGTCGTCTTCGGGTATGTTAAGGAGGAAGGTTTAAGGGGCGTCATGGATGTTGAGAAGGGTGGGGAGTGGAAGATTTTGAAGGGGGAGGTCGTCGGTTCTCCCGACTCTCAGGACTCTCAGGTTGAGGAGAAGAAGGACGTCGAGGAGGACGTAGTCTCGGAGGAAATATTCGAGGAGGAGGACACCTCTAAACTGACACCCATGGCACTCCGCCTGTACAACCTTAAAAAGAAAATGAACCAATCACGAAACCTAAACCACCGTAACGTCGTCGAAGAAGGCAAACGCCTTGAAGACTCCGGCAAAAAGGAACGGTCCAAAATGCGAGCCGCCGAGAAGAAACGTTTCACTAAAACGTCCTCAGAAATCTCAGCAACCGAGACTATAAATTCTCAAGTGAAGAAAGAGAAACGTGCTAAAAACGCCAACAACTTCGGTTGGGATATGATGAATTCAGGCGCCCAACACCGTAACTACGAGAAATTAGAGAGGTCATTACCAGGTCAATCCAAGAGTAAATCATCAGGTCAAACAAGTACAGAAATGTACGATCCTACTTTATCATCCCAAACCTCCCACACAACCTCCTCCGGAATATCCCGAATGTCTTCAGAATTAAAAGCACGTGAATCGATAGTTAAAAGGAGAGTTAGGAACGAACATGAAGGCGAAGATGTTGATTATATTGACGAAAGGAATAAGAGGTTTAATAAGAAGATTAAGAGGACGATGGATAAGTATACGGTTGAGATTAGGCAGAATTTAGAGAGGGGGACGGCGTTGTAAGAGTTTGTTGAATTGTTCCTAATATGGCACCTTTTTGTCTTAAAAAAACAACCACTTTAACTTATTTTCCACTTAAAAAGGTATCCCCTCCCCCCCCCCAATGGTTTGTTCGTCCGTCCCAATGGTGTTGTTTCTACGTGAGTTTCGCCTGCGCGGCCGCGTCAGGGTTAACGACGAGTTTCGTTTTTTGACTGTTAACGCTCAAACCCGTGTACCACATATACGATAAAAGTTTAGCAGGAGTACCCAACTCGAGGCCTTCCTCTATCTTGCTGAGCTTGGAGGATTGAGCGTCGGTGACGAGTTTGAAGGCGGAGGCGGAGGAGGTGGAGGTTATGGCGATTCCTTTGGCGTTGGCTTCGGAGTTTATTACTTGGACTTCGGCGGCGGCGGCGGCGGCGAACTTTAAGGGGGAGGGGAGGGGGGGGTTAGAGTATTCTATGACAATATTTGAGGCG